>JANIIA010032405.1:0-12332 GCA_027478495.1 Erythroxylum alaternifolium
ACTTCAAATACACAATTCAAATACACTTCAAATACACAATTTAATTTCAGATACACAATTCATATACACACTTCAATTACACAATCTCTTCTCTTCAATCTCAAATACACTCTTCAATCTCAAATCCTTCTCTTCAATCTCAAATGCACACTTCAATCTCAAATATACACTTCAAATACAAACTTCAATCTCAAATCCCTTCTCCTCAATCTCAAATTCACACTTCAATCTTAAATTCCTTTTCTTCAATCTCAAATTCACACTTCAATCTCAAATTCTAAAATTCAAACTTCAATCTCAAATCCTCAATCTCAAATTCACATTTCAATCTCAAATTCTCAAATTCACACTTCAAAGCATTACAACAAATTTTTATTACAACAATTACAACAAATCATTACAACAATTATAAGGGGCATTTTATCGAACACCTCATAGGCAATATGTATAATCTCCAACTAATCACAAAATAAAAGCATTTTTCCATCATTTACCAACAATAATACATGTAAACAACAAATCAACCAACAATGAAACAAAAAATGGCATATAACAACAATAATCACACAAAAATCGACCACCCAAAATACCCACGGTTCATATATAAAAGTTGCGTTTTTTGGAGAAAAAACACCTAATAGAGAGCTTACCGGAAAACAACGCACGATGGACCAGAAATCGCGTAGAAAATGACGATGGAATCAAGGATAATCGCCCAAAACAGACGACGGTGACGGAGGAGAGAAGAAGAAGAAAATAGGGGGTATTCGTCGGGTTAAGGACAACGAATAAAATGACATCGTTTGTTTTTAAACCAAACAATGTCTTTTTATTTATTAACCAATCGTCGATTACCGACGGAAACTAAATTCTGTCAGTGCTTAAATTCATCAATTATTTACCTGCCACATCTTGTCGCTTAATTTTGTGACGGAACATATTGTTCGTCAGTAAACTAGATATCAATTTAGTGACGGATGTTATTCTGTCAGTAGATAACCAACGATGAGCCAAATTCACTGACAGAATCATTTCTGTCAGTAAATGTCTGACGCTATTTAATTGCGAGAAGCATTCCCGTAATTTTTACCGACAAGAATGGCTATGTCGTCATTATTTGCCATCGAAGATTTTACGCTAATATCCTTTTGTCCACTTTTACCAATGACAGTTATCTTTGTCGCTATATCTAAACTTTGACGATGTATGTACCAATGGCCTTTTATGTTCTATCGGTAAATAGCTACGGTTTTCCTTCCATCGTTAAATTTTCGATGCTAATTTATGATTTTCTTGTAGTGAGGGTTACCGTAATTGATAAAGACTATAAAACGATTACGATATAACCCTATAAAGGAGATTATATTATGCCTACTTTTGGAAGCCTAAAAGAGAGAGGAAAGAAAAAGAGGGTTCTAACACTAAAGCTTCCCGAAATAGGTGATCTCCTGACGCCGCCACACTTCCAAGTCATCCAACCTGAGTTTCATTTCCTCACCATTTACTTTTTTATTCATTTAAATATGTAAGATTGAGATGGACTGTAAGGTTATGGATTTTTAGTTGACAATGATATTCTAACTTTACCTTCAAGATTTTTCTTATCTTTAATGTTAATCTAGCTAGTTGATTTCTGTTGAGTTAGGTGTTATAACTGATTAATGTGTGTGCATACTTTGATAACAAATCGGGAGGGTGAACTAGATAAAAATGATTAGATTGAATTAACAAGATTTAGGAAATTTAATTGAACACTTAATCAATCTGGTTGGTAATTTTATAGAGAGAGATCTCATACAAAACCCGATTGTTTATTAGAACACTTTGGAACTAATTAGAATTATAGGTCATTTGTGAATTGAGTTATTGCAATTCCATAATTCGATTAGGGTTTATAATTTAGAGAATAGTTATAACTGGAGAGAGAGTAAACAACCCTACGATCGTCTAGAACTGATACCTTATGAATACACAATTGGCTAGGTTGGCATTAATAATAGGTAAAATCCCCTCTTTCATAACTCGATTATTTCTTTTGACAAATTTCCACAGTTATATTGTTTATTCATTATTAGATTATTGGTTTGGTTTTCCTTTTAGTTCAATATTCGAATTTAAGTATTAAATAAATAGCAACTTCAATTAAATAGTGCCTAAACACAATCTACGTGGGACAATATCTACTTTTTGCTACAAGTAATGACTCGTGTACTTGCATTTTTTAGCGTAAAACTTGTAATTAGTTTTACAATTCAACTAGTTTTTAGCGATGTTGCCGAGGATTGTTTTGTTTAGCATCTTGTTTAGTTTAAGTAACTTTGATTTAAGAGTGTTTGATACTTTTCTTTAAGTTTTTTAGTGCATTAACACAAGGAACACGAGAAGGTCTAACGTGCTTAGTGAGGAAAAGCATTCAAATATTTCAAGGTACAAAATAGAGCTAAGAAGAGCTAGACGCCAAGAATGAATACAAAGGAATATAGTAGAAGAAGGAGAGCAAGGAGGAGCTGAGAGGACATTGATGGACTTTATGAGGCTAGGTTTTAGTCCTCATGGAGTTGCAAGGCTAGCAATTTAAGCCAATAATTTTGAGATCAAGTTGGCACTCCTCAACATACTTCAGAGTAGTGTGTAGTTTTAGGGGTTGTCCAACGAAGATCCTAAAGCCCAAATTGCACATTTCTTGGAGATTTATGATAACATTAGGTTTAATGGGATGTCTGATGATGTCATGAGGTTGAGATTGTATTCTTTTACCTTGAGAGATTAGGCAAAGGCATAGTCCAATTCACTCACTACAAGTCAAATCACTACATCGGAGCAGTTAGCCTAAGCTTTCTTGACTAAGTATTTTCTTTTAACCAATACAACTAGAATCATCAAATAGATCACAAACTTTCAAAAAAGTGATGGAAAATCATTGTATGAAACTTGGGAGAGATTCAAGGAATTACAAAGGAGTTGCCTCCACCACAACCTTCAGAGGGAGTTTCTTTTGCAAACATTCTACAATGGTATGACTTAGAGCACAAGAGGAACAATAGATGTAACTATATAAGTCTTTGATGAGAAAAAATCATTGATGCAGCTAATGATCTTTTGGAAGAGTCCTGGGTGGAAAAACCACCCAAATTTTTCATAGAGTACCAACAATGCAGGTGGCCAAGTGAGAACATAAGGACCTCCTGGATTTCAACAAGATCATCTTGGATCATTGAAAAACAAAATGGACAAGTTAATGGAAGCATTAGGTTCAAAGCTCTCGAGCCAAGAGGAAGATTAAAGAAGACAAGAAGATAGTCAGAAAAGAATGGAGGCAAAGTTTGACCAGATTGTGAAGAACTATGCTTCATCCATCCACAATTTGGAAGTGCAGGTAAGTCAACTTGCTAATGCTTTGTCTTTTAGAAATGCAGGAAGCTTACTAAGCAACACTGAGGCCAATCCAAAGGATCAACTTTAGGAAAACACAATTAGTAGTGGTAAGCAATTGGAGGATCCAAATGTTCAACAAGATAGCCAATAGAAGGAAAAGGTAGATGATAAAGAAGCAAAGAAACCACATATATGTACCACCACCACCCTATAAGCCTAAGATTCCATATCTGCAAAGGGTGAGACAACATTAAGTTGACACTTAATTCTCCAAATTCTTTGAGAAGTTGAAGAAACTTCAAATTAATTTGTCTTTGGTTAAAGCATTGGAGTGTATGCCCAAGTATGCAAAGTTTCTCGAGGACCTATTGACACACAAATGCACTTAAGAGGACAATCAGACCGTGACCTTGATAGATAATTGTAATTCGACCATCACAAGCACAATGCCTTCAAAACTACAAGATCCAGAGAGTTTTACTATTCCACATGTTGTTAGTGAATTTGAATTTTCTAAAAGCTAATGTGATTTAGGCGTAAGTATTAACTTAATGCCTTTGTTTATTTTTAGGAAATTGAGGCTAAAAGGCGTCAAGCTAACATCCATGCTTATCCAACTTGTAGATTAATCCATCAAGAGGCCATTTGGGGTAGTAGAATATGTTTTGGTAAAGTGAATACATTTATAATTCCTATTGATTTTGACGTGCTGGATTTTGAAGAAGATAGGAATTGTCCATTAATTTTCGGTAGGCCCTTTATCAATACTGGTAGGACATTAGTTGATGTGCATAAAGGAAAATTGGTTTTGAGAATTGGTGATTAGGAGGTTGAATTTAATATGACTAAATCTTTTAATAAACCGGTGGATGGAAGTGCTTGTATGAAGATGGATGTTGTGGATGATTATGTGAAGGAAGTTGAGAAGGACAATGAAAAGGAAGTTAATAAAATTATTGAAGTGCATAGGGATGGGATTGTGAGTGAAGAGGAATTGAGTGAGGAGGGTGAGAGAGAGAAGTTAGAGAGAAGATACACCCACACCACCTTCCATTATAAAGCCTCCCACTTTAAAACTAAAACCTTTACCATCTTACTTAAGATACATATTTTTAGGAAAAGGCCACACCTTACAATCATCATTTCTAGCCAATCAAATATTAAGCAAGAAGAGAAAGTGGTAGAGACCATTAAAAAGAGGATGAGAGCCATGAGGTGGCAAATTTTTTATATTAGGGTGATTAGCCCAATGTGGTGATGCATAGGATTAACCTTGAAGAAGGATGCAAGACAGTGAGGGAGAGGCAAAGAAGGTTGAATCCTAACATGTAAGAGGTTATGAAGAGGGAAGTGGTGAAACTTTTGGATGCATGTATTATATATCCAATTTTAGATAGTGAGTGGATGAGTTCGGTGCAATGTGTTCCTAAAAAGGGAGGCATGACAGTGATGGAGATTGAAAAAGGTCAACAGATTCCCACTAGTACCATCACATGTTGGACAATGTGCATTGATTATAGGAAGCTTAATTTGGTCACCAAGAAAGACCATTTTCCATTACCTTTTGAGGACCAAATGATTGAGAGGGTGGTTGGCCATGCTTTTTACTACTTTGTTGATGGATGTTCGGGATATAATTAGGTGTTCATATACCCATAGGACCAAGAGAAACAACTTTCACTTGTCTTATGGGACATTTGCTTACAGTAGGATGCCTTTTGGTCTATGCAATCCACCAGCCACATTCCAAAAGTGCATAATGGCCATGTTTGCAGATATGAATGAGGACTTCATGGAGATATTTACGAATGACTTCTCTATTTTTGGAGACTCTTTTGATCATTGTTTCTTTAATATGGATAGAGTGTTGTAAAGATGCGAGGAGTCTTATTTATTCTTGAACTAGAAAGAATGTCATTTTATGGTTAAAGAGGGAATTGTTTTGGGCCATAAGATCTCATCCATGGGGATTAAGGTAGATTAAGCTAAGACTGAAGCGATTAAAAAGCTTCCACCTCCTACTAACATCAAGGGCATCCAAGCATTTCTTGGTCATGCAAGATTCTACAGACGGTTCATCAAAGAGTTTTCTCTTATTGCTAGACCATTAACTAACTTGTTAGTTAAAAATGTGCCTTTTGTGTTTAATGATAATTGTTTAGATGCTTTTAACAGGTTAAAGGTGACACTTACAACAACATCAATTTTAATGACACCAGATTGATCACTTCCTTTCAAGATCATGTGTAATGCAAGCGAACATGCTATTAGCTGTGTACTTAAACAGTATAAGAAGAAAAAGTTGCATGCAATTTACTATGCTAGCAAAACCTTGATCGGAGCACAACTAAACTACACCACTATTGAGAAGGGGTTGCTTACAATGGTGTTTCCATATGAAAATTTTCATTCTTACCTTTTGGGCACACAAGTTATTGCTTTTACAAATCATGAGGCATTGTGTTATCTCTCTGCAAAGAAGGATGCTAAGGCCAGGCTCATGCGATGGGTGCTTCTGCTCCAATAATTCAACATTGAGACCAAGGACAAGAAAAGAGCAGAAAATTTTGTAGTGAACCACCTATCGAGACTTTAAGGGGAACAAAATAAAGAAGAAGTGAAAATCAAAGAGTGCTTTCCTGATGAGGCTTTAATGATGGTAGAAAATCCTTTTCTTCCTTGGTTGTAGATGTTTCTAACTATCTCTCAGGTGGTATTCTTCCCCCTAATCTCTTATATTGACAAAGGAAGTAGTTCTTATTTTAGTGTTCTCGCTATATTTAGGATGAACTTGTGTTATATAAAATATATGCTGACAGTTTGAGTGTCCCTGAAGATGAAATGCTTGAAGTTTTGACGCAATGTTATAGTTCAGTTTATGTTAGACACTATGGAGCAAACAAGACGACTGCTCATATTTTAGAGTGTAGATTCTACTGGCCAAACTTGTTCAAGGGTGCTTGAGATTTTGATTTACATTGTGATAGGTTCCAAAGAGCGGGGAAAATTTTAAAGAGAGATGAGATGCCACTTTCAAATATTATGGAATTGCAGATATTTGGTGTGTGGGGCTTGGATTTCATGGGACCATTCCCATCTTCCCTAGGTAACTCTTATATATTGGTTGGAGTTGATTATATGTCCAGTTGGGCTGATATGCTCCTTCGAGTTCGACTTGGTGTTGTTTAGAAGAGTTCTAACATTCCAAGTTGACATTGCTTAAGCAAGCTGCCCCACTTAGACTTCTAGATTATAGATGGACGAAGCATAATTCTTTGTGACTTGCTCAAATATACTCTCAAGCCACCTATGGGCTTCCTCCATTCGTCCTATCTTTTCCAAAATTTTGTCTAATTTTGAATCCATCGAGATTGTCTTGTCCTGTTGGAAGTTCGATTGTCCTTGGGGTTTGAACTATCCTCTATTGTTGTTGTTAAACCAGGAGAAGTTTGGGTGATTCTTCCATCTAGGGTTATATGTGTTGGAGTAGGGATCATTACCCCCTCCACGTCCAAATTGAGCTCCCATATAATGAACTTACTCTGGGTTGTCTTCTCTCATCAAAAAACAATCCAACGTATCATGATCCAACTGGCTGCATAGTTCACACTTCAATTGCACGACCTTTACTATAACAGAGGATGATGCCTTCATATTACCAAGTTATCGCGTCAAGTTGTCGATCTTAACTTGCATCTCCGTCATCTGATCGACAGCAACAACTCCCTTATGCTCCCTAAAGTTAGTAGGTTGCCTACTACGTTCACTAGCCATAAGCAGCTATTACTGACCATCTCCTCTATTAATTACTCTGCTTCATTAACCATCTTTCTCATTAACGATCCTTCCGACACTGCATTGATGGTGCCTCTAGTCTGTGGGTTTACTCCATTATAAAATGCCTAGACTAGGAACTCCTTAGATAAATTGTGGTATGGGCATCTCCTCTGCAGATCCATGTAACATTACCACGCTTCATAAATAGACTCCCCGAAAATTTGTAATTTCCTTAATAATTTTGGTGGTCTTTGTTAGTGGGAACTATTTATCCAAGAAAGTACTTAGTAGCTGGTCCCATGTTGTGATGTTAGCGAGGCTTAGTGAATGGTACCAACCCTTCGCTCTATCCTTAAGCATAAAAGGAAATAGCCTAATTCTCACTGAATCTTCCGACATCTGATGATACCGAAAAGTATCACAGATCTCGAGAAAACTCACGATGTGAGCATTCGGGTCCTTACTTGCAAGTCCATAAAATTGGACGTTTTGTTGAAGCATATTCAGGAGGGATGACTTGATTTTAAAGGATACCGCTTGAACAGGCGGTCTAGCCACTCCTTGGTTCGCAGGATTGAACCCTGGCCTCATAAAGTCCATAAGGGTCCTCTGTTGTTGCCTACCAGGGTCGATTTCTTGATCCATGTTGCGTTGGGACTCCTTGGCCATTTTGCGTTCCTCAATCTCTTCTTCTTCTTCTCGCTGAGCTTTCCAAAGGGTTTGTTCTAAACGAGTTATATCTAAATCTGATGTTTCAATTGTGTGACTAGAACCCTCGTGACTCTTGTATTCAAGTAAGAGCATGATTCCTAAGTAAAACTAACTAAACACTAAAACAAAAAGTAATGACTATACTAATGCCTTAAACTATAGAACTAAGTTGTCTTCCCCGATAACGGTGCCAAAAACTTATTCGTAAGGTTATGCACGCGCTAAGTTTTACTATTTATAACATCAGTAAATTCTACAAGTGCATGGGTCGTTCGCGTAGTACTTAAGGTGTCGATCCCACGAGGAAGGGAACTAATCGTAAAATCTAATGGCAGCTAAGTTCACAAAACCTAATTTAACAATTACTGCAGAAATCTAAATCAATCGAGAATCAAATACTAGAAATGAAAGCACCCACAAAACAAATAAAAGTGGACTCACACAAATAATTTGAATTTCAACCTAGAAGCGATCAATTGAGAGAAAGGGGGAATCTATTCGAAATTAAAGAAAATCTACACAATTATGAAATTTTTGATTTAACGGGCCTAGACGATCCTAGGGTGAATTGCTCTCTCTCGAGCTTATAGTTCTTAACCCTAAATAATAATCCCTAATTCAAATTATAGAAATTGCAATCTCTCAATTTGTAATTTGTCCAAAACTTTAATTAGTTTTAACGTTGTCTATTAACCTACCGAGAATCTGTGCTCAATCTATCGTTATATGACTCTACTAGTTCGATTCAATTCTCTACCTATCGATTTACCTAACTCTCGTTAAACAAAATCGATGATTTTCCCCAACTCACCCTCTTATTTTATTGCCCAGTTATGAATAATCGAACTTAATCACAATAAATCGAAATAAAACATAATCAAATCAATTTTATTAATATCAAGAATAAGTAAACCCAAAGGTGAGTTTAGACAGAAAAATCAACACTCAACAACAAATAATTCTAATCAATCTCAGATTCTATAAATCAATGAAATTGAAATAAAAACTAGAAGATACTGTCGAAATGGATCTCAAAGTTGCAACTTCGGGAAACTACCTACTCTGGGAAGTACATCACGTCAAGCGTATTTCTATGCCTCTCTTCCTTTGTCCACTTCCTTAATCAATTAATCTTTATCTAGGTTTTCCCTCAGATTTTTGGCAAAATCTCACGTTTGTGCAGCTCTCTCGGCTCTCTAATATCTTTGGTGGCTTCTAGGTATTGTTATATTTATTTGGTAGCAGCTCTAGGTCAAACTTGAGGTCAAAATGGTCCAAAAATCACCCAAAAATTGAATGTTCATATCAACCAGATGTAAGGTATGATTGTGGCCTTGCCTACCATGATTGTGGCTAGCACTTTTTCCTTTTTGTCACGATCGTGACCTAAGTTAATGCTCTCTGTCATAATCTTGGCTCCTCGGGCAAGATCGTGGCCTGGCTGCCTCTAAGTCTTCCTGTTTTGTAACAATCGTGGTCCACATGTATGATCGTGGCCTGTAGGTTTAAATCTTCACCGTTCTTCCCTGTTTACTCTACAACACTAGCACACACATCAAGGTACCTAAAAAATATACAATTTAAGCTCAAAGATTCAAATTAACGTATAAAAACACTTAAACACAAAAACTAATCTAATTAAGCCCTAATTGCATACTCAACACTCAATTTAACACAAAATGCATAACAAATTAAACCCTAAAACATCATACAAAACACTAAAATCATAAACCAGCCATGATTGTGCACCAAGGGACGATGATCGTGGCCTACGCGCATGTAGAAAGATGCATAGTCACTTTTATATTCGAGTTTTTGAGGGACATTTCAGATTTTTGAACCCCAGAAAGACACTAGGGTTACCTTAATTGGTAAAAAATATGAAACGATTATGATATAACCTTAGAAAGGAGATTAGATTATGCCTACTTTTGGAAGCCTAAAGAGAGAGAGAAAGAAGAGAGAGAGAAAAGAAGAAGAGGGTCCCGATGCTGAAGCTTCCCAAAATAGGTGATCTCTTGATGCCACCGCTCTCCCGAATCTTCCAACCTGAGTTTCATTTCCTCCCCATTTACTTTTTTATTCATTTAAACGTGTAAAATTGAGATGGGTTGTATGGTTATAGATTTTGAGTTCATAATGATGCTCTAACTTTACCTTCGGTATTTTGCTTATCTTTAATGTTAATCTAGTTTCTTTGTGTTTACTTAAGTTGGGTGTTGTGATTGATTGACTTATGTGCATCTTTCAGTAACAAACTGAGAGGGTGAACTAGATAAAAATGATTAGATTGAATTAACGAGAGTAAGGTGATCTAACTAACCACTTAATCAATCTAGTTAGTAATTTTATAAAGTGAGATCTTGTGCAAAACCGGATTGTTTATTAGAGAACTTTAGAACTAATTAGAATTGTGGGTATTTTGTGAATTGAGAGACTTATAATTTGATTAGGGTGTTTAATTTAGGGAATGATTATAACTTGAGCGAGAGTAATCAACCCAACGATCGTTAAGAACTGATACCCCATGAACACATAATTGCCTAGGTTAGCATTAATAATAGGTAAATCTCCTCTTTCATAACTCGATTATTTCTTTTAACAGATTTCCATTGTTACATTGATTGTTTGTTATTAATTTGTTTGATTTGCTTTACCCTTCAGTTCAATATTTGAATTTGAGTCTTAAACAAAGAGCAACCTGAATTAAATATTGCCTAAGCACAATCTCTGTGGGACGATCTCTACTTTTTGCTACAAGTAACGACCCATATACTTGTGATTTTTAATGTAAAACTCGTAATTGGTTTTTCAATTCAACAACCCAAAATCACTATTTACTCAAAAATACTATTCACATAAAATAAAATTTTATATTCATTGAAAGGAAAGGTTTGGGGTTTTACATGTAACTTTTATGTTGCTAATATGTGTAATGATGATAATTGACTTAAGTTAATGCGATTAATGATAATGATTGAATGTATGTTAATAATGATGAATGGATGCATTGTAATGTTATTAAATTTTATATTTTTTTGATAGATATCGAATATAATGACAGCTGGTAGAAGCAAATGGAAGATGGTGGCAACTATGGAAATTATAGAATGGAGGGATCTATAACTTCAACCAAATCAAACTGTTGGTACCATCAATCCAATTCCTAGCTAACAACAACATTCTACCTCAAACACCATTGAAATTAGTTGTACATAACTTTGTTCTGCCTCAAAAAACAATGAAGCAACTAGTGTAAGTTTATTAATCTTTACCACCTACAAATAAACTTTTGCTGAAATATATTTTTTTATATTATAATATTTCCTTATCATTATTAATTTATTGTTAGCTTCTAATGCTAATATTAGAAAAAGATGTAGAGGTAAGATTAGAGGTTGTGAATTGCATGAATGAATGTTGCAATGAAAAGCAAGTCATCAATATAGATTGATACTCAACAAGATTGTCTTGTAGACAAGATCTAACCTACAAAATTGTCAAATGAGTTGGAGATTATTGTGAGAATAGAATTACCATATTTGAAACATATTAAAGACTCGAAAGAAGATAACTTGCTTGAAAATGCTTTGGATAAAGTTCTAGTAATTTTTCAATATATTTAACTATATGTAATATTGTTTCAATTATTTTAACATTAATTACACTTTTACTTATTATTGATCAATTACACTTTTACTTATTGTTCGCAGTTGAAATTGAATATTATCGATATTGAGAACTGGATGTCTCACACTACATTACATCATTATTGAAAAGAAGGACTAAGGATCATCATTTTAAATTGCAATTGTATTATAACTTTTTTCCTTCTGATGCAAAGGCACAAACACATGTTCTCAAATGAATGTCTCAAGAAAATTAGAATAGTTTGTGTGATTATTGGCTTGACCTGAAACTTTAAGTTGTTTTCATTGCCTTCACATTTGCTTCCATTAATCTTGTTAGATGATTTAACAATTACCTAACTTTTTTTTATTTAGGAAAATTGTGAGAAGGTTAGGCTTAGTAAGGCAAAAATGAAAACGCCTCACAATCAAGGATCAAAATTTTTTGTAGTTGTCCAAAATGAATATGTAATATTTTTGTTTGTAACTTATAATTATATCAATAACCACTACATATTTATTGTGCATTTTATTTTTTCTCCATAAAACATAGTGAGAAGGAACTACATGAACAAGAGAATGATAGGATCACACTATACAAAGTCACTCACTATAAAGAAAGGGTGGATGTCAGAAGAAGTAGAAAAAAACTATGTAAGTATAACAAATATATCAATAAACACTACATATTTATTGTGCATTTTACTTTTTCTCCATAAAACATAGTGAGAAGGAACTACATGAACAAGAGAATGATAGGATCACTGTAACATCCCGTTTCCAGGGAGCGGGTCGGACCAAAGAAACGGGTCCAAGTGTGGTAAATCGAGGCATCTCATG
>JANIIA010032456.1:0-12330 GCA_027478495.1 Erythroxylum alaternifolium
ATGACATATCACTTTCACATCACAACTTCAGAAAAGATTTCACAAGCATATATTTCATAATCATAAATGTTCAAATGCAAATGCATTGTTATTATTTATTGTGACCGAGTACCTTTCAAATACAGAAACAGATACTAGTCCATTAGGCTCAATCAGAATAGAAATCACAGAGCAGAGCTCTATGTGCCAAATACTGAGCTTATAGCTCTTTCAACCTAGTTACTCTGATCACAATGCCTTTATCTAAGCATGCATTTTATGAAATGCTTCAAAAAACAAAATATGCCATGAAAATCATTGACCTATTAAGCACAGACAGAATCTCATATTCATTGGACCTCAGTTTAACATTCAACTTTCATTAAGCATTAGAATTTAGTGGCAATCATATATCATTACTTGACTATTAAACTCCTCGGACTATTAAAGTGCGGAATTCATATTTAGATCACAACAATTCAATAATTGAAAGTTAAACAGAATAAATCAAACAATCCTAGGAAGATCATCTAGGTTGACTCAGAAATGCTCCTTTTCACTTATTGCCTTGAAGTCCTGATAATGTCTGGATGCTTTCGCTCAATGTGTTCCTCTAAAACATATCATACATACACATATCACAATTTTACACAAATATGAATTTATTTATTCACATTCATGTATACTGAATATGTACAATGCATGTTCATGACAATTCTGGGTTCCTAATCATTATTCTTGTCACAATATTCATTCATATATTAGTACTTAATTTAACAATCAAGACTTATCTAAAAACATACTTTTGGGTCTACTTTGCATGATTATTATCATCAGTAAATTGAAGTAAATTCCCAACACTTCCTTCTAGAACATTGTTCTCCCATGTCTTAAGTTACAAAGACACCAAAATCATACAATTTGATTCAGTATTCTATGAGTTATACTCATAATACAGTAGACTGTGTACATTTGAAGTTTTAGCTAGTACATGATCATACCCTCTACAATGTACAACTCATATCTCTCAATTACCATATCTAAAAATTATAAATGTTATACCAGTCAAACGTTAAGAGAATAAACCACAACGTTTATGAAGACACCTTTGTCGAATTCAGCTTCTATCAATATAGTTTATTCAATATCAACAGGACATGATTTCTGTCTCGGGTAGTACTACAACATCAGTCAAGACTCAGATTCGAGCCAGATTTTGAAATGCTTAGAGACAGAATTAAAATTAGACTTCTTCAAAAATGTTGTAGCCATATGACTCTAATTTAATCTGAATTAAGAATCAACTCATTTAAAAATCTACAGATCAAGATATACTCAGAATACCAAAGCATGTTCAATGAAAATGTTCCAGTTCACTTCCTCATTTTCATCCTGAATTCATTAATCAAATCTTTCCCCAAATGAATTTAGATGGCTATATATTTTTATGGAGAGGAAGAAAAAATGTGTCATGAGTTTGTTGGTTTAAAAATCAAGTCATTTGGAGGTCAGAAGAAGAAGTTATAGCCAAAAGAATGAAGGATGTTCGAAATTGTCAAACAGCATCGTGCAATACCTCTTACTCCAACTTCTTCCAGCTCTTCGCAAAACAGACCTTCAGGTCAATCTTTCATGGTCATTTTGACAAGGAATATGAACGATTTAGGCTAAACATTCTTCTAAAAATTATTCCTTTATGCCTTAAGTTTCTAATGAAGCTAATATTGTGCAATTGTGTTCAGTATTCTGCAAGTTATACTAAAAAAACTACAGACTGTTCCCAAACCACGACAGAATCCCAAAGTCAACTTCAAGATAAATGTGAAACTCTTAGAGATAGAATTCAATTTGGATTTCTTCATAATAAATATAGCTCTATGTCGCTAATTTACTTTAAATTAAACTCCATCCAATTTGAATATTCACGAAGAAAGTTACGACCTAAATACAGATGTATATTCAATAAAATATTGTATATATCATGCTCCAACTTACTTCAATCTTTCATCTTGTTAAGCATATCACCAAATCTGCTTCTTCCTTCATCACCCACACATGCATCAGCACCATTCATGCATGCATCAATCTACAAGCATGAAAATATACACCATTTACGCATGCATTCATTAACAAACCTTAAAACCTTAACAGAAATTATTTACACTATCATAAAACTTACTTGACTTAAGCTTTTCTCTCACTTCTCTCTTCAGCAAAATTTCAGAAATGGGGGGAGGAAATGAGAAGCTTCGGTGGTTGAAGCAAGGGCAAGAAGAGTGAAATAAGTAAAATCCCAAATGGCTGATGGCTTGGAAGTGTTTTTGGCGATGGATGAGCCAATAACACTAACATGCACAAGTTAGATGGGTGAGCATCAAATGAGGTTTAATGCTGGAGGATGTCGGTGGAGACAAAAATAAAAAATTGCAGAAATCTTCTTATCCAAAAATGTGACTTACATGGCTCATTTTTGTCTTGACATATGTCTCTAATGTGTGTGTTACATTTTTCCACAAGATAAGCTACCATTTGTCTCTTAGTTATAGGTCCACATGTCACTCCATAATTTATCCATTTGTCAATTAATAATTTGTCTCTTATTTCAATATTTTTTTCATAGTCTAAAATACCTCAAAATTTTGATAAATCTCCACAATAAATTTTGAAATAATAACTATTATCACCAAATAATTTTTTTAACACAATTAATCCACAATTCTCATTTTAATCGCATTTATAAATCAGTTATAGCCAGAAAATGTCAATGAATGCATGTATAATTATTTCATGAATGACAACATGATTCACATGCATGTGTATGCCATATAATGCATGAAAGGCATTTCTAAATTCTCAATAAACTCTTATGAATAAAGCATCCTAAGGTTCTAACCCTAATAATGGGAAAATAGGATGTTACAATTCTCCCCACCTTAAGAAATTTCTTCTCCGAAATTCTTACCTGATTCATGAAACAGTTGGGGGGTAGTGCTTTCTCATATTCTCTTCTGCTTCCCATGTCGCTTCTTCAATTAAATGGTTTCTCCAAAGTACTTTCACCATTGGGATCACTCGAATTCTTAATTGTTTATTATAATAGCCAATTATCTTAACCGGTTCTTCAATATAACTTAGATCACTAGAAACTGCAATTTCCTGAGTTGGTATCACATGAGTTGGATCCGACCGATATCTCCTAAGCATACTCATATGAAACACATTATATATCTGTGCCATTTCAGAAGGTAAGGCTAACTTATAAGCTAGTGGCCCAATTAGTTCGATTATGTTATACGGACCAATGTACCTCAGGCTTCCCTTCTTACCAAACTCAACACACCTCGCCAAGGTGATACTCTTAGAAATACTTTATCTCCCACCAGATATTCCATATCTTGTCTATGCTAATCCACATAACTCTTTTGTTGGTCTTATTCCATTTTAATTCTACTTCGGATCAACTTCACTTTATCAATAGTATCCTGAATCAATTCTGGGCTTTCGAAAATCCTTAAACCTCTTCATCCCAATATAAAGGGAAACGAAACTTCTTTCCATACAACGCCTCATATGGAGCCATACCGATACCACTGTGATACTTGTTGTTATAAGCAAATTCAATCAGAGCTATATACATATCCCATGCTCTTTGAAACTCCAAAACATAACCTCTGAGCATATCCTCAACAGTCTTAATCGTTCTCTCACTTTGACCATCTGTTTGAGGATAAAATGCAGTGCTAGAATTTAGTTTAGTACCCAAAGTTGTCTATAAGCTACCCCAAAATCTTGGAGTAAATATGGGATCACTGTCTGATACAATAGACACTGGCATGTAATCTCACTACTTCATTCACATATTTTTGAGCTAACTAATCTAGTGAGTTACTCTCTTTCACTGGCAAGAAATGAGTCAACTTGGTCAATCTTTCAATAATGACCCAAATGGCATTATGTTGTCTCGGAGTCCTTGGTAAACCTATTCTAAAATCCGTCGTGATTCTCTCCCATTTCCACTCTGAAATAGGTAATGACTGTAACTTACCAACTAGAGCCTGATGCTCTGCTTTAATCTGTTGGCAAGTTAAAGACTTGGCCACATAGTCAACCACTTGTCTCTTCATCCCTGGCCACCAAAAAGATTGTTTTAGCTGGTTATACATCTTGGTAGTACTAAGATGCATAGCATAAGCTGCTACATGTGCTTCCTCTATAATCTCCTTTCTCAAATCTTCAACATCTGGTACATACAATCTCTGTTTCATCCACAATATATCATCTCTTGTTTCAAATTTAGAATTCGGATTCACTTTCAACTTCTCAATTTACTTCACAATCTTGAGATCCTTTCACTTGACTTTTCTGATTCTCTCATACAATACTGGTCTTAGCTTTAGTGTAGCTATCAATGCCTCATCTTGTCGCAATTTTAACTCAACAGTCAGTGTTCTCAATTGAACTAGGTTAGGTAACCTCGATAATTGTACTTGAGCCACACTGCTATTTGACTTCCTACTTAATGCATCTGCTACCACATTAACTTTACTAGGATGATACTTAATTGTGTAATCATAATCTTTCAACAATTCTATCCACTGCCTCTGTCTCATATTTAACTCCTTTTGACTCAACATATATTTCAAACTTTTATAATCAGTAAATACTTGAAAGGTTTCACCATACAGGTAGTGTCTCCAAATGTTTAAAGCAAATACCACTGCAGCCAATTCTAAATCATGAACCGGATAATTGAACTTGTGAGACCTTAACTGTCTCGATACATATGTTATTACCCTGCCATACTACATTAGTACACATCCTAACCACTGGTGTGAAGCATCACTGTACACTACATACCTTTCAGATCTAGATGGAATAGCTAACACCGGTGTTGTACTTACCCGATGCTTTAGCTCCTCAAAGCTTCGTTGACAATCGTCATTCCATCTGAAAGGCACATTCTTTCTCAGAAGCTTTGTCAGAGGGACTGAGATCAGTGAAAACCCCTCAACAAATCTTCTGTAATAACTAGCTAATCTAAGAAAACTTCAAATCTTTGTCACATTTCTTAGAGTTTCCCTCTTCATCACTGCTTCTATTTTCCTTAGGTTTACTTGTGTACCTTGTCCAGACACATTATGACCCAAGAATACTACTTAATCAAGCCAAAATTCACACTTACTGAACTTGGCATACAACTATTTCTCCCTCATTATCTGTAAAATCAATCTCAGAAGTTCTACATGTTCCTCTCTACACTTCGAATACACCAAAATATCATCAATAAACATAATCACAAAGCGATCTAAATAAGGTTGAAATACCTTATTCATCAGGGCCATAAAAGCTACTGGGGCATTAGTCAATCCAAAAGGCATCACCAAAAGCTCGAAGTACCCATATCTTGTTTTAAATGTACTCTTTAGTACATCAGCCTTAGTTATTTTCAACTGATAATATCCCGATCTCAAATTTAACTTTATGAACACTTGAGCTCCTTGTAACTGATCAAGCAAATCATCAATCTTCGGCAATGGATACTTATTCTTAACTATCACCTGATTTAACCGTCGATAATTAATACACAATCTAAGGGTTCCATCCTTCTTCTTTACAAACAATACTGGAACTCCCTAAGGTGACACACTGGTTCTAATAAAACCCTTATCTAACAACTCCTATAAATAGATCTTCAGTTCCTTCAATTCTATAGGTGCCATCCTATATGGAGGAATTGATATAAGAGCGGTACTTAGAACAAGATCAATAGTAAACTCCGTCTCCCTTTATGGGGGTAATCTCGGTAGTTTAGCAGGAAACACATCCAAAAATTCCTTAACAATAGGAATATCCTGAATGGTTTGTTTATTCCAGGTACCAACTATGTGGGTCAGATAAGCCTCACATCCACCTTGAATCAATCTCAAAGCACTCATGAATGAAATTAGTCAGGTTGGCACTGCCTGACTAACTCCTCGAAACATCACTCTCGGCTGATTAAGGGATTCAAGAACTACCTCGTTAGTATAATAATTCATCACTGCCCTATAAGCAGTGAGCTAATCCATGCCTAAGATGAGGTTTGTTTCTCTCAACTGTAATATGATCAAATCAGCTTCTAACCCAACCTGATCAATCTGAACTATGCACCTTTTACATATCTCACCAATCACTGTTGTGCTACCCACTGGAGTACTCACCACTAAACTAATATTCAACATTTCTCTCTTACAATGTAATCTAGATGCCAGATGCTTTGTGATGAATGAATGAGTAGATCTTGGATCTACCAATGCAAATGCTTCAAAATTAAAAACATTCAACACACTTGCTACCACATCTGGGGAGTTTTGCACCTCCTGTCTGGTAATGGCATAGATTGTAGCTTGACACTGCGACTAATTACTCCGTACCTTGGTCCTGACACTAGGCCCTGCTGACTGAGTTCTACCTCTACCTCTGCCTTTATATCCAGAACTGATAGCTCTACTCTACTATACAGTTATCTCAGTCACTGTTCCTGCTCTCATTATAGACTGTGGTCCCAAAGTCTCGGGCAATCTCTGATCTGATGCTCCATAGAGCCACAATGGAAACAAGCTCCCTATAACTTCTAACACTGACCACCGTTCTTCTTACCATAATATTGTTCACAATTAGGTATCTGTTTTGACTACCCTATTAACACTGATCCTCTACTTATATCAGTCTGAACATATCCACCTCTTGATCTAAACCTTGATTGACTCGATCTAGTCTAGAATCGAGATGATATGTTCTGGAGTTTACTGAAGCTTCTACAATAATTAGCCTGAGATTCAACCTACCTCTTCCTTTTAAACTCTTGCCTATGCTCTCCCTGATTATCTTTTAATAACTGCTCAATTCTGAGTAAGGTTACTCACAGTTCTATGAAACTACCCAAATTAGAAAGAGCTAGCCTTGTTCTGATCTCCATGTTCAACCCATCCTCAAACCATCTACATTTGTCTTCCTCAGTTGGGGTCATTGCAATTGCATACCTAATTAACTCATTGAATTTTATCTCATATTCGGCCACTCAGTCTGCCTTGCTTTAGATCCATAAATTCTTTCATCTTTCTATCCTAATAAATCTTAGGCATATAATTCTCTTGAAACACCCTCAAAAAATCTTCCTAGGTCAAACCACAAGGTCTGGTAGTACTTCCTGGAACAGTCTTCCACCACTGATATGCTGGACCCTGCAATAGTGAGACAGCATAATCAAATCTCTCATCTGCGCTACAGTCCATCTGATCGAACTCCCTTTCAGTTCTTTCAGCCACCCTTCTGCCTCAACAGGGTCTATACTTTCGTAGAAGTCCACAGCCCCCTGCTTTCTCAGCTTATCATATCTCCTTTCTCATCTCTCTGAGATTCTCCGAGGAATTTGAGCAAATTTAGGTACAGGAGACTCTCTATTAACTCCTACAGACTCTATGTCAGTTAACTCTCCAACTTGATTGCCTATAGCAAATGACTTATAACGAAAAATAGTTGTGATTGCAAACTGAGTTTCTCACTATTTATCATGTGTCAATGTCTGTATATGTCCCAATGGATGCCAAACCATACTCTAATAACAAAAATTGTAGCAACACCCCACTGCTATAGATTTCATACCGGGATACCCTAGGACATTCCAGTATATAATCTATAATAATGGCATGTTAACTATCTCACCTTCACTTTATAACATGGAAACATATCCAACTTAATCATGGCATCAATTATGTATGTAAAAGTTACAAAACACAATATTTAAAAACCTCAATTTCGCATTCCATTGATTCATAAAAGTTTACACTGAGTCATCAAAAACCAATATTTACAACTGATATACACAAGTTCTACATGGCATATATTAACTACTTAAAAACAGCTAAAACTCCTAGATCGCCAACTGACAAACTTTTGAGCCATGTCTAGTCCAAAAAGTTCTTCTTGAAGATCTTATAAATCTAGGTCTCCTGTCTCGTAACTAAGAAACCACGTTGCAATTTTCGATAAGTTTTGCAAACTCAATGAGTGAACCATCATTAATGATCTCGCTCCAGGCACAAAACACAAATATCATATAACCAACAATCACAATAAGACATAAAGATTGTCATACATGTCACATACATTCTTTCAAAACTTGTACATCCTAATCAGACACATTATAATGACATGTCACTTTCATATCATAATTTTAGAAAAATTTCACAAGCATATATTTCATAATCATAAATGTTAAAATGCAGATGAATATGAGACTCCAGATTTGTTATTATTTGTTGTGACCAAGTTCCTTTCAAATATAGAAACAGATACTAGCCCATTGGGCTCAGTCAGAACAAAAATCACAGAGCAGAGCTTTACGTGCAGAATACTGAGCTTATAGCTCTTTCAAACTAGCTACTCTGATCACAACACCTTTATCTGAGCATGCATTTTATGAAATGCATCAAATAATAGAATATGCCATGAATAACATTCACTTATGATGTACAAACAAAACTTATATTCATCGGAACTCAATTCAGAATTCAACTTTCGTTGAGTATTCAGAATTCAATGGCAAACATAAATCATTCAAATGTTAGATGCAAATATAACACTTCCAACACATTCCCAACTACTGAACTCCTTGGACTATTAAAGTTCAGAATTCATATTCAAATCACAACAGTTCAATAATTGAAAGTTAAACAGAATAAATCAAACAATCCTAGGAAGATCATCTAGGTTAGCTTATAAATTCTCCTTTTCACTTATTGCTTTGAAGTCCCGGCAATGTCTGGATGCTGTCACTCAATGTGTTCCTCTAAAACATATCATACATACACATATCACAATTTTGTACAAATATGAATTTATTTATGCACATTTATGTATGCTGAATACGGGCAATGCATGTTCATGGCAATTTTGTGTTCCTTATCATTATTTTTTTCATAATATTAATTCATATATCAATACTCAATTTAACAATCCAGACTTGTCTAAAAACATACTTTTGGGTCTACTTTGCATGATTATTATCATTAATAAAGTGAAGTAATTTGGTAACACTTCCTTCTGCAGCATTGTTCTCCCATGTCTTAAGTTTCTAATGACACCAAAATCATACATTTTGATTTAGTATTCTATGAGTTATGCTTACAATACCACAGACTGTGTACATTTGAACTTGTGGATAGTACATGACCATACCCTCGATAGTGTACAACTCATATCTCTCAATTCCCATATCCAAAAATTATAAAAGTTATACCAATCAAAATTTAGGAGAATGAACTACAACTTTTGTGGAGACATCTTTGTCTAATTCGACTTCTATCATATAGTTTATTCAATATCAATAGGACATGATTTCTATCTCAGGTAGTACTACAGCCTCAGTCAAGACTCAATTTCGAGCTAGCTTTTTAAATGGTTAGAGACAGAATTAAAATTAGACATTTTCACGAAAGTTGTATCCATATGCCTCTATTTTAATTTGAATTAAGAATCAACTCATTTAAAAATCTACAGATCAAGATATACTCAAAATACCAAACCTTGTTCAATGAAACTTTTCTAGTTCACTTCCTCATTTTCATCCTAAATTAATCAATCAAATCTTTCTCGAAGGACTTTATATGGCTATATATTTTTACAGAGAGGAAGAAAATGTGTTATGAGTTTTTTGGTTCAAAAATCAAGTCATTTAGAGGTCGGAAGAAGAAGTTATAGCCAAAAGAATGAAGGATGTTCAAAACTGTCAAACAACATCGTGCCCTACCTTTTATTGCAACCTCTTCCAACTCTTCCCAAAACAGACCTTTGGGTCAATATTTCATGGTCATTTTGACAAGTAATATGAAGGATTTAGGCAAAACATTCTTCTAAAAAATTGTTCCTTTATGCCTTAAGTTTCTAATGAAGCTAATTTTATGCAATTTTGTTTAGTATTTTGCAAGTTATACTAAAAATACTACAGACTGTTCCCAAACCACGACAAACTCCCAAAGTCAACTTCAAGTTAAAATTTGAAACTCTTAGAGACGAAATTTTTTTGACAAATGCATGCCTTAGCCCTTCCAATAAGTCAAAAATTGGTGGCTATTGGTTGCATGCTTTGGCCTCCTCTAAGTCAAAAATAGATGGCCACCTTTCAGGCTTTGTATTTTGGGCATGTTAGGCCAAAATCTCCAAAATCTTCAAGCGTTCTTGTGGTAAGATTTTTTAGAGCGATGATTACGGAGAGTTGGAAAACTTGATAGAATTTCTTGGACGGAAGCTCAAACATTTGCTTATAAATAGAGGATTTTGCTGAAGCTTCAAACAAACCATTTCTTCCTCTCCTTCAGTCACCAAAAACAACACAAATCCTCTTATTAATTCTTCAATCTTTTGTCTATTTGATGAGGTTTTAAAAGCCTTTGGTTTCAGCCTTTGTACTTGTATACATTCTCCACATATTAGTAAAACTGCTCACCCTCCGGTCGTGGGCATAGGTCATATTGACTTAACCATGTAAATTCTTGTGTCCTATCCTATTTATTTTGCCTCTTTTTTATCTTTAATTATTAAGATTCGGTCTATTAAATTCAACCAGTATCCGGTCCAGAGGGCATTTTTTCTTTACTGGTATTAGAGCTTCTTCTGTTGGTCTAACTTACCGCATGCTCTGTGGTTCCCACTAAGGTAGACCCTCCATATCATAAAGTAACTTACATTTTATTATGAGTCTAAAAGGGGCCCACTGCATTGGATTTATATTGCGGGGCTCACTATTTAGGATTTATCTTGTGGGGCCCACTGCCTCGAATTTGTAAACAGAGTTCAACTTTGCTTATGGGGTCCACATCCCGACTTTACCAGTGGGGTCTGCTGCGTCGGTTTCATGTGTGGGGCCCACTTGTCAGAAAATAGCCCTAGTATCAATTTTTTTTGCCATCATGAAGATAACGAAGACCTCTATTAAAATGTTTGACCAGAGTGTTACTTCGGCAAGTGGCAGCTCAAGATGTAAACCATTTTAATGTAAGATGGGTGTGAGATTACACTTGTTGGAGTGGAGAGAAAGCTAGCAAACATGGCGTCAGATCAATTCACAGATCTAGATAGAAAGGCTAGATCAGCCATCATATTGAATCTCTCCGATGAGGTTTTGTAGGAGGTTGCTGGTGAAAGCACAACTAAAGGTATGTGGGACAAGTTGAAAGCTATGTACATGAAGAAGACGATGGAAAATTGACTTTATTTGAAACATAATTTGTACATGTTAAGGATGAAAGAAGGTACATCTATTCTTTCACATCTGGATAAATTTGATTATCTTATTTTGGATTTGAAGAATGTAGATGTGAAAATTGAGGATAAAGATCAAACCATATTGTTGTTATGTTCCCTTCGCTAGTCCTTTAAATTTTTTCATGATACTATGATTTATGAGAAAGAGTCAGTCTCATATAATAGTATTAAGTCTGCATTAAAGTTAAAAAAACATATTACTAGGGACATCACTGGGGAGACTAGTGGAAGTCAAGCTGAGGGATTATTCGTAAGAGGTAGATCTGAAAATAGAGATTTTGAAAGAAGTAGATCCAAAGGCAGGTCAAAATCCAAACATAGAAATAAAATTTATAATTATTGCAAGAAAAAGGGGCATATAGAGGCTGATTGCTATAATTTGAAATAAAAGGATAAAAATAAAATTGAGCATAATAACAGAAACGCCATCTAGGCTAGTAAGGTAGTTGATGACAATGGGGGAATTATCTTTGTAGCCACATAAGATACAGTTAGCTCCAATAAGGAATGGATTTTAGATTCAGGTTTTTCTTACTATATGAGTCTCGACAGGGAGTGCTTTTCCACTTATGAGTCATTGGATGGAGGAATTGTTTTGATGGGGTAATAATGCTGCCTATAAAGTTATTGGTAAAGGTATAGTCCAGATCAAAATGTACGATGGTATCATTAGAACACTCTCTGACGTTAGACATATTCCTGATTTGAAGAAAAATCTCATCTCTTTGGGCACTCTCGATTTTCAAGGGTGCAAGTTCTCAGTTGAAGGTGGAGTTTTGAAAATTTCTAAAGGTGCTCTTGTATTGATGAAAGCTTGTAGGTCTGGTGGTTTGTATGTTTTGTCGGGATCTACAGTAACAAGTGCTGCGACAATCTCTACTGATGGTGACATTACCAAATTATGGCACATACGTTTGGGACACATGAGTGAGAAATGTTTAACGTTGTTAAGCAAGAGAGGCCTACTTTGTGGTCAAAGTACTGGTAAGATAGACTTTTGTGAGCATTGTATCTTTGGGAAGCATAAAAAAGTCAGTTTCAATTCTC
>JANIIA010032486.1:0-12328 GCA_027478495.1 Erythroxylum alaternifolium
AATCAGAACCTTTGTGTCTAGTTTTGACCCATTTTGAGTTAGAATTGAGTTTTGATGTCTTCATACGAATTGTAGAACTTTCATTGATCTTTCCATTGCTATAAAGTATGGAATTTTTGGGTCACATAATTGAGAGTTACAAGGTTTGAAAGTAATGTCTTAATTCTGGTAAGTGATTGAATGAACAGACCTGTTTGAATTGATTTTTGACCCAGAATTAGGCAAATTCTGATTGTGTGTTCTACATGAAAAATGTAGATCTTTTTCTTATCTTTCTATTGATACCAAATTTGTGATTTTTGGTTAACTGTGCAAAAAGTTAGGGGTTTTGAAAGAAGGGAGGGTCGGATGAAGGAGGAAGAGAAAGAAAATGAGTGAGATCGCGATCGTACCTCGGTACGATCGCGAAATCGCGAAAAACATAGACAAGAGGCATCCGCTTAAAGCGGAACAAAACCCTGAGGTCTCGAGTTCGAGTGCCAGAGGGGATAATACCTGGAGTGATGGCGGTGGAGGCCGGGCTCCACTGTAGCGATCCGGCCCAAGTTCGGATGCTACAACCTACCTTAAGATATGTACTTATAGCCCACTTTAATATTTTATTATGTTAGGCATAATGCCATTGGATTTATACTATCACTCAATATAAACATCATACTCAAGATAGGTTCTTCTTAACACCATAATTGGATTCGCATATCATAATCTTTGTCAATTCGTTAATAAATGAAGTAACACCACCAATGCTTATTCTAAAGGGACTATAAAAATATTCAACACCAATACATTAACTAACTCATTAATTCATGCATCAATGCTAATAAAAAAATTAAATACATTATTAAGCTAGTCATTCATACATCAATGCCAATTTCCAAATTCTTGCCAATATTTCTCATATCTATGACCAAAAATCCCTATCCAAGCTACTGCACTTAATCAATATGGACTTTGGTATCTAGTAGTTGCATAGTGACCCGTATTATTCATAGTGGAGCATAAAAATGTCCAACACATGTACAAAGAAACTCCTCACACTATAAACATTCCTTCTATATGTTGAGAACAAATTAAAAAACACAAAACATGGACAAGAGAAGGAAGCACCGAAATCATACTTGTAGAAAGAAAGTGATTACAGAAACTTCTTCAAATTGTTCTTCTGAAAAACACTACCAAAAATAGAGAAATCTAGGTGATGATAGAGAATAATAAAGAATTGTGTATATATACAAAGATAGAAGAAGGTTGGAGATGGGAAGTAGGAGCTACTGGTCTCTCAACACCCTTTCAAATTGTATAAAACAAGTTGGATCAAAATAGAACAATTATAACCCCCCACAGGACTTTCATCGAACACCTTATAACTATAACATAATAACCATAAAACTTTAACCATTCATTGTGTCTGTTCCCTTTCTTCACCATCATTAACGCATTCAAAAACCCACCTAACAATTATTAATCTCAATCCATTCAAACAACTCAAAAACTTATCCTACGTTTGATATGAAGAATATAGCATTTAATAAACACAACGCGAAACACAAACCCACAACAAATAGAAGCAAGACTTACTAGGTTAAGTTCAACTCCAGGGAGATGCTAGATGACAACCGAAGATAAGAAGAGAAAGTTACACAAAGAAAGGACAAAAATAGTAGAAAATAAATGGGAGAGAGGAGGAAAAAAAATGTACAGGCGGGCTAGGGAGAAGGGGCTTCGGGTTAAATCATTTGTGTTGAAACAAATGACGACGTCCTACCTAACATTTTTTTTACTAAGTCTAGCGACTCATTTACTATATCCTCTACAAGTTTAGCTATAGTGGAAAAGCTGTTGTAAAAGAGTGTGAAAAATCCTACAACTGAGGGGAGAACTATTACTATTTCAATTGGTGCATTCAAACGTGCGAGGACCCTTCTCAAGAATCCAAACATCGGGGACTCATTTACTTTTACCGACTCTCATGTCACTTGGAATCATTGTCATTTATCGAGTCAATCAACTGAACTCAGCTTTAAAGTTGATTTATTATTGTATCTGTAAGAATTTGTCAAACAACCTCTCTGCAAGTTAGGGGTCAAGCTGCGTACTATTAAATGTGGACTGTTATTGTTCTGACTCTATGACTGTATGAATTATTAAACTTCTAATTCAAAGTTTGTACTACTCCATATATCATATTATTATATTGATAAAATTATTTAAATTTTTATAACTAATTTTTACAATATTAGTAAATATTAGTGATTAATTAATACTACTTTTTAACACTTAAAATTATGATGTGAATTTTTTCAATAATACGTTGTTCAAAAAAATCTATAATAAAACATATCTTAATTATGATCAATTATAAAAATTTTAGTTTAACAATTTTGAAAAATGTCAACCATTTGGTGACGATTTTTGGAAATCGTCACTGAATATGTAACCTTTGTTGACAATTCATATAGTTCGTCACCAAATATTGACCTTTTCGTCACGCTTCACAATATCGTCACCAAACATAGACACTTTGTTGACGATACCCTGAATTAGTCACCAAATGTTTGACAACCTATGGTGACCTTTTTTGAAAGCATCACCATAAGCTTATTTAGCAACGAACATCTGAAATTGTCACCCATTGTGCATCATTTTATGTTGATTTTTTTAATAGTCACTAAATATTCAACATTTGGTAACAATTTCTGTCATGTGTCACAAAATGTTTTCCCTTTTGTCACGCTTTTTTGTTTGGTCGGTAAATACTTAGTTTTAATGACGACTTGTTTAAATCGTTGCAATATATTCACTTTTTGTGATGATTTTCTTTTCTTCGCAAAAGAAAACGTCGCTATATCATCCGTTTGTTGTAGTGTATGTTTTCCTAGCTTTTCTTCTTATAAATCTTCACTAGCCTTAACAGATGGCACAAGGAAGGACTCGAGGGAAGTTTCCATGATGATTGAGTCACTGCCTACTGTACCAACAAAGTCTCTCAACCGACGTCCCCTTATTCCACTAGAGTAGAGTGAACTCCAGAGACATAAAGGACAAACTGGAATTATCCTGACAATTCTACTTGTCAAAAGGAATTTGTCCAATTGACCTATAGCTCTATCCACATCCTCCAAACCTTTTACCTTGAAAATGCCTGCCTTATCATGACCTGCATCATCTACTGCCTTAAATTCCAGAACATAGATAACTTTGTTGAAAATGAATATGAGAATACTACAAATTTGCAATAATGCAATCAGAAAAATGGTGTACGTACTTTTTTTGAAAGATAAAATATAATTATATTAGTTTACCAAAAGCTATATACAACTATTACAATGAATCATATATTTGCGACAAATAAAACTCACTACCCAAAATACAATGTATCATCAAAATATAACATTATAATGACCAATCTAGTTTCAAATCATGACTAACGAAGCATTGTTGATCATTGGCAATGATGGAAACTTTAATCCAATTGACTATATGTTCCGCAAGCTGCTGTTGGCTCTCTTCATGACCCTTATATATCCTCCGATTCCTTTCCCTCCAAATTGAATAGATAATAGTATGATAAGCAGTCTTGATAATCATGCCATTTGCTTTACTATGTGTAGTATAGTGGATAAGAAAAATCAAGGTTTCCGTCCACTCAAAGGTAAATTGGGTAATTGTAACATGACCATAATTCTGCTCCAAATAGCTTTGGTATAATTACAATCAAAAAATAAACGATTTCTACTTTTATTCAACAGTTTATAGAGAACACATATAGGGTCAAAGGCACAAAACCATTTGTCCTTAGTTCGAAGCTTATTTTTTATCACTAGCCAAGTAAACACAGCAGCTTTGCAGTTTAAATTTTGCTCCCAGATAACCTCAAGAACCATATCAAGATGATTAGTCTGTACTTAGTGACAAGATCTATTATTGAAAGTACCACTGGAATGTGGGTTCCAAACTATACTATCCTTCCTCATTCCTGCAGGAATGTTAGGCAAATAATTTGACAGTAAGTGAAAGCCTCTAAAATTGCCAACCCAGTCTCCATTTTGGATGAGTATCAATACTGTAGCATTAAGAGGGATTCTATTTTTGAGGCTAGAAAAACCAGTTTTATGAATAAGAGGACTATAATTAGTCCAGTTACCAAAGCATAACCATATATCCTCTCCATCCCCAAACCTATGTTTGATATACGGGTAAAACATACTTCTCAAACTAAGTAAATGATTGAAAAACCATGAGAATTCTCTAGAATTGTCTAGCTGTCATAAATTCATATTCAAAGATAATACTTATCAATCCATTCAATTCACATTGCTTTTTTTTATCAATGCATAGTCTCCATAACCGTTTACTAAGCATTACTTTCTGCATTTGATGAATTGGGATGACCCCAAGCCCTCTTTTCCTCTTAGATATAATGATGGCACTCTATTTCACCTTAGCTTGTTTCTTGTTTCCTATTCTCAATTTTTCTAGACCACATGAAAGCTTTTAGTATTCTATCTCTTTGATGACCCTCCTCAGCAGAACCAAATGAGCTGACCAATATAGATGCATACTATTCAGAACATAAGTGATGAGAAGAAATCGACCAGTAAGAGATAGATATTTGTTTTGCCAAGCATTAATTTTGAGCTTTAAGCTTATCAATCAAAGGAATAAAATCAGAGAATTTAGGCTTACTATGAGTGATTAGGACTCCCAGATATTTAAAAGGAGGAGAAGACAAATTAAACCTAACAATACATTAAATCTGCTCCTAGTCCCTGACATTCGAGGACAAATACAAGCCACTTTTCTTGACATTGACTTTCATTCCAGACCATTTAAAGAATGTATGCAACATATTCAACATCATTAAAATAAAGTGAGAATCAACCTTGCATAGGAGGATCAAGTCATCTACATAAATCATATGAGATAGTGAAATAGAACCACATATGGAATGAAATTGAAAATGGCTATTACATTCCACCAATTTAGAAATAAGTCTAGATAAGCCTTCCATGGCTAGAGTGAATAGGTAAGGAGATAGTGGATCCCCTTGCCTAATACCCTTAGAAATGTTAAAAGGAATTGATGGACTACCATTCACTAGTATTCTTGGAGAGGTAAATGGAATGCATTGCATAATCTAGTTGATGAATTTATTTGGCACCCCTATAGCTTCCAAACATGCTTGCAAGAAAGACCAACTAATGGTATCATAAGCCTTTAAAAAATAAATCTCCCTTAAACAACTGGTAATAGTTTTGTCAGATTTATAATCCCCCATTAACATTTGAAGAAGTAATATGTGATCGCCTATACTTCTCCCAGGTAAAAAAGCCCCTTGTGCCAAGTTAATGATCTTTGATTAAAAAATTTTAAGTTTGGAAGCCAAGAGTTTAGCAATAGTTTTTGTACATTGTGGTGCAACAAGAAATGGTTTTGAAATTTGAAATAGAAGAAGGGTGCTTCTTCTTAGTTATGAGGAATATGAAGGTATGGTTCACTTCCCTTAGCATTCGACTAAAGGAAAAGGTTTCCAATATTGCATTAGTAAAATGTTGGTTAGTAATGTTCCAAGTCCTTTAGAAAAATTTGCATTTAAACTATCAAGTCCTGGAGATTTTGAAGGATTAAGACTAAAAAGTGTTTCCTTGACATCTTGAGGAGAGAAGGGAGTTGTAAGCATGTCTAACTATACCTGATCGAGGTTGGAATGAAGTACATCTTTCACATTAAAACCTTACTATTGACTACCCAAGGTCCCCATTAACTGTAAAAACTATCCCCTGGTAAAGCTGGTCAATTCATGTTGTTCAGCTATCACATTCCTACTATTATCTTGCAGCTCAGAGATTGTATTAACGTTTCTCCTTACCAGAAGAGAAGCATGAAAAAACTTAGTATTGGATTCCCCTTCTTTGATCTATTGTAGCCTCACTTTTTGCTTTAAAATAGAATTTTGATACATCAATTCCTCTTGATATTCTTACAATCTCAAGGTCTCAGTATGCCTTAAATCAGAATTGAAAGGATCCTATACCAAGCCTCCTGAGCTTCAACCATTTTCTGCTTCATTTGATGAAGGTTATGATTCTTCACCTTCACAAATTATTTAAGAGCATGTTTGAATATTTTAAGGTTTTGCATCAACTGGAAAGACTTGAATCCCTGTACCTCGTGCCCCCAACAACTGCTGATTAAATCCATGAAACCCTCCCTTTGACTTAGACAATTGAAGAAACAAAAAGGAGCTCTAACTCTTACCTCATCTGTCAACTTCTAAATACGTGTAAAGGCATCATCAAAAAATATATTGTCCCCAAAATGTGCAAAAGAAGAAGGAAATTTACTAAGCCATAAGTGGTTCACCAAGGTTCTATCCAACTTCTTATGAATCAATAATTGTCCTTATTTTTTATTTGTCCAAGTGAATAATCTCCCCGTGCCCCTTAGTTTAGTCAAATTTACTTATTGAAATAGCTATGAAATTTCTCTACCCGTCCCTATTGAGTAGCTAGCTCCACCTTCAATTTCACTAGAATTCAAAGCACAGTTAAAATCACCAACTGTTAACAATAAATTATGTATAACTGTTATAGATCTATTCATAATTTTGCTCATTGGAGTGCAAAATTGGAAACATAAATTATGGTAACTTCGAAAGCCAGAGAAGAGCCCTTCAACTGGTAATGCAAATGCAGGAACTAATCACTAAGACTACTGCATGTAACCTCTATATAATCAGAATTAAAAAGACAAATAATATGACCATTATAATTTTGAGAATGGTTTGTGATAGTGTTCCATTGTGAACCTAAAAAATTCAGCCCCAACTGGACATACTTGGCCTTTATTTTAGTCTCCAGAAGCCTACCAACATTAGTTTCTTCTCACAAATCAAATCCTTCACCATGAGTTGTTTTAAAGGGTTGTTTAACCCTTTTGTGTTCCAAACTAGAATAGTCATCTAGGGGGAAACCCCTTTGAGCTTAACTTTCTTCCATGCTAGTCTCCTTCGAGAAATATTGGGATCTATTTAACTGTTAACCTCGATATCTGCTTGAACACCCCCTATGAATCAATCAGGTTATGACATTACTCTAACAGCATATTGTTCTCCTCTATATCCTTTGTATAGAATGAGAAGATTCAACAAAAAATTGCGAATGAACCTTAGCATCTGCCCTAATTGCCTCTTGTGATCCCAATAAGTGATTATATTTCTCCTGCACCATACTAGTATCCACCCTTATGTCTGTTGAAGGAGAAGATCTTACCAACTTATAAGAATCCTCTAGCTTATACTGATCTGAGCATCCCTTCCCCTCATGTGTAGCTTCCAAATGATCGCTAACCAGTCGAGAATTCATAATATCAGCTAGTATATCAGTAGGCTAGTTAATCACCACCTTATCCTCATGCTTATCCATGTTTTGGGTTATCGGTGGAGGGAAAGATCTAAACTTCCCTTCATCTCCTTCAATTGGAATTGCAGTGGATAGATTATGATTGTCAGTCTCCATTACCAACAGACCTTCCTCCTTATTGGCAGTACCAATTGTAGAAAAGTTGACCACCAGTAACTCATCCTGCCAACCATTATTGAACTTCCTGCCTATAGATACCTATTGTTTCATTGTATTATGGGGTTTCCATAGATAAAATAGATTAATTTTTGAAGGTTCCCACTCTCCTATAGCAACAAGTTTTATAATAGGCAATGTCTTTGGCAATCTAGTATCCCTATTGACCTTAACACAAATCTTTGCATACCTTATGCGCTCCATATTAGAAGGTTGGAAATCCATGCATAAAGGCATACCCAAGGAGCTGGAGAGAAAGCTTAGTCCTTCCACCGTCCATAACTCCAGAGGCAAATTATAAAGTAAATCTATAGAGGAAACACTCATATATAATCTTATTAAATTCAACCCTAGGTGACCACTTCCGCACAAACATCGATTGGCCTCTGATGTGCTATGGACCTAATTCCAAAATCTTAGAAAAGTTACTATCCATAGCAAATTTAAACATGATTATACCGTCATCAATCAGTAAGATTTTATACAATCCTTTTTTCCCCACCAATCATAAGCCTAGGCATTAATGATAAAAAATGCAGGGTGTTTGCTCTAAAAGAATCCCACCAACGCTGAAGACTAAACCCTCATGCCTGCTTGAAAAGGTTCAATAGGGGGACGCACTTGCCCATCTTTGATAACCTTTTGGAAATGCTTCATCAAAATCTTAGGCTGGTGCAAATTGAACTTCTTGTTCCATACTCCAACCCTCCACGAAGGCGTCAAAGAACTGGTTAAGGGAGACCTACCAAAAGAACTCGCTCCCTTTCTAGATGCACTCGCCCATCTTTCTTAACCTTCCAGGAATGCTTCATTGAAATCTTAGGCTGATGCAAATTGAACTTCTTATTCCAATTCCAGCCCTCTACGAAGGCGCCAGAGAACTGGTTAAGGGAAACCTACTAAAAGAACTCGCTCCCTTTTTTAATGCATTCTGAAGTGCAGACTCCCAGGAAAGAGGTGAAAAATCCTCTAGGTGCTTGCTAGAAGTGTCGCAATCTATATAGGTGTCAAGGTTGGCATTTGAAAGGCCCTCTCTAAGAAAAGAGGCCTTTGTTAGTTCAAATCATGAGGTGGATTCAGACAGAGAAGAGGAGAGTATGGACCAAAAAGGGGAGTTTTTGAGGGTGAAAGGGTAAAATCATAAGAAAGAAGTAGGATAAATTAGAAAGAGTATTATAGTGTACATACTTTAATATGGAAAAACCTAAAATAATAGCCACCTAATGGGCCAAGTCTATGTTCATTCTCCCCAAGTATAAATACATTTGGACAAGTTTGTAAAGGTGCTAAGAGTGCCTCAGCTATGATAGTTACTTTGAAAGTTGAAAGTGTTCGATAATCTCTAGTTGCTCTGAGGGCTTCCAGTTATTAATACCAAGTGACAGGTCTAAGCCAAGAATGATCTTTGTGGAAGCCACCATGTATGGTCGTAAATCATGTTTCTGTTCAAAAGATGGATGTTGTAATATGACGACCAAATTATACTTTAACAAATTAGTTGGAATATTCAACAATTCCACAATCATTTTTGCATGGTGCAACATGCCTCCTATATCAAGGTTTCTTCCTTCTTCATTAAATTATGTTTTCATCAGTCTTACTTTTTTTGGGGTTAATTATTATAAAAGGCCCAAACTTTTCTCAAATTTTTAATTATAGCCTAAACTTTAAATAGTAATAAAATGCCCAAACTTTCAATTTGTTTTAATTCTAGCTCGATGTTAGTCACAATGTTATCTTTGCTAATATGGCACTACCACGTGTCAATAGACCCTTACTAATCAGACACATCAACGTTATTAGGAGAAGCTTGTTTGATTAGTGAAACGACATCGTTTCTTGATGATAGTAAAATGATCTCATTTCAATAAGACTTCCTCCTCGTCGTTCTCACTCAGCTTGTAACCTAAAATCCCTAACTTTTCTCTCACTTGCATACAAAATCAGCTCACCCTGTCATTGTTAATCTGTAACCTATCCTAAGTTTGCTCTCACTCATAATCACCCCGTCCTCCTTAACACTTCTCCCATCACTAGAAGGTCATTTTGCCCCTCTCTCAGCCCTTATCGCATCGCATCATCGAAAGTGTGATTTTGCCCTTCTTGACAGTCAATCACATGAAGGTTAGGTTTTTATTTCTTGGTTAAGATTTCATTATCTTCTTTTCTAATAGTGTTTGATGTTCTACTAGAAAGTGTAGATGATGTAGCTATCTCTGTTATGATTATGTCTCCTGTTCTTCAATTCTTCATACAAGCTGCTTTAATTCTTCATGCAAAGGTTGTTATCCAACCTCATCCTATGGGCATTACTCATATAATCGAGGTATTTATTGGATGCAAAACAAATGCATTAACACTGCATGTATTATATGTATTTGTAGCAGTAATAAATTAACTTGAAAGAAGCAAATAAGTATAAGTCTTATAAGAATAGTTTAGAACATCCAAAAGAAATGGTTGGCACGAAGAAAAAGATTATTCAAGTAAAGAACTTATGTAGATTGCATTATTTAATTGAAAGAAAAATATAAAAGCTTAACCTCACTATTTATTTTTTATATAATTCTTAGTAGTTCTACTATGGAAGAGAAAGACCTAGCGTTGGGTTACATATATGTGGTTCTCAAATTTATGCTTGTAACTCTTGACAAACAGATTTTATATTAAGTTGAAAAGTTGCATAATCTAATTCTGATGCAAGTTAAACAATACATGTTATCATTGTTAATTAATCTGCTATAATTTTTTGTTAAATAAGAAATGAAGAATAATAGATTATGAATTCAAAGGTTTAGCTTCTTTTTTTATTTTATACATTGAAATTTCATATGTAAGAACACAAAGAATGTAGACAAATTATATAAAATTGAAGTACTTTGAGATTAAAATATATTGAGTAAAAATGGTGATGTTAAGTATAATTTACTTGTCTGTAGGATTTTTAATTTTCTCAATTTGAGATTTGTTAGTTACTACTTCTTTTTTTCTTTTTGGAATATTTATCATTTTGTATTTAGTCACACTTTACCTTTACAGATGTTAGTAAATTTTGAATTTCATTATGGTGGAGTGTTGGAAAGGCAGGAAAATAAATATGTTGGGGGTAAGATCAAAAGAAAAAAGAATATGGTTATTAATAAACTAAGTATGCTAGTTCTAAAAGGGATTTCCAAAGATAAAGAACATTAAGTAATCTCTATGTTTTATAAATTTTCACATGAGTCCATTAGAAGCTTGATGGAGTTAAGCTTAAACCATAACGGGGACATGTTGACTATGATCCAAAAAAGGGAATAATTGAATTGTCAATATGTTGAAATCTACTATAACCATGGTTATGAGAATCATACGACAAATGGTAAGGAGTCAAAATTTCATGATGAATTAGAGGAAGATGAGGGGTTGTTCCAAGTTGAATTGGAGGAAGATGAGGACTTCACTATTATGCAAGATAGTGATTCTGGAGATGATTTAGTTGATGAAGAGTTCTTTGGAACTGATGACGAAGAATATGGTTTTTCGAAAAATTTGCAAAATGGGTTTGAATTCGACAATGTTGTTGATGGTGTTAGTGGTAGTGGAAATAATTTCAAGGAATTTGGTGATCATTTGAAACATACTGGAAGAGTAGAAGAAAGTTCGCATTATGGAAATAGTGATTATGATGGTGATGATAAAATTCAATCACCAGTTCTTATTGATGATGATGCATCGATACAAAAGAAGAAATACATTAGTTTTAATCCAAAATTTGGAATGATAGATTTTAAGTTTAAAATTTGAATGAAGTTCAAGGACGAGAAGCTGTTGAGGGAAGCTATAAGGAAGTATGCAATTACAAATGGGTATAATGTTTTAATAGCAAGATTTGGTATGCAAATGGAAGCAATTTATGATGCAGATTTTCATTTTTGGGTGTAAGCTAACTAGATTCGAAATGAGACAACATTTGTTAGGAAAAGAGTAGAAAACTCTCATAACTGTAGTAAAGTGTAGAGGAATAAACAAGATAGCTAAAATGGATTGCAAATGAATTCATACACAAGTTTAGGAGGAGCCTGAATTGGCCAATTAGTGAAATGATGGATGGTCTTCAATTAAAATATGCACTCAAGGTCACCAAAATTCAATGTTATAGGGCTAAGTGCGAAGCAATTACCATTCTTAGAGGATCAATAGAAGGTCATTATGTAAAATTATGGTCTTATGGACATTAGTTAAGACAAGTTGACAAAGATGGAAAGTTTATTATTGAAACTGATTTTAATGAACATGCCAAGAAACCAATGATTTAGTGTTTTGAAGTATGGTTTTCTTGGTGGTTGCAGGAAGATTATTGGGTTAGATGGATGCTTTCTGAAGACTTTCCTTAGTGGTGCATTATTATCTATTGTTGATTGTAACGGAAACAATAAGATGTTTCCTATATGTTGGGCTGTAGTTAAGGGAGAAAATTACCAATCATCGGATTACTTTTTGAGCATTCTTGCTAAAGATCTCGACATAAGTGGAAATTTATAGACTTTTGTAAGCGATTAGAAGAAGGTAAACTTTAAATATTCATATATCTGATGTTGATTTTTTTATGCGATCAACACTTTATTAATTTATGTAACCATTTTTATAGGGTTTAGTGGAAGCATTAAAGAATTTGTGTTCTGGAAGCTGAATATGTAACACCCCACCTCCGCCAGACCCGAACCCGATATCGATAGTGATACCCGGATCCGTGCCCCGCGAGGGTGGCG
>JANIIA010032496.1:0-12328 GCA_027478495.1 Erythroxylum alaternifolium
TGACATGAGAATTGAACCAACGAATTCATAACACATTGTTCTTCCTCGCCATGAAAATTTATGAACATTGGAATTCATTCAGAAAAGATTGAGTGATAAATTTAGGAAGAAATGGTGAGTGTGTAGGAATATGGATAGCTGGAATGATTTCACTAATCATGCTTCTATATTTTACTATATTTTGATTTGTATATTTCTAAATGAGTTGATTCTTAATTCAGATTAAACTAAAGACATATGGTTACATTTTTCATGAAGGAATTGCATTTGAAATATATCCTTAAGAGTCCTGAAATTTGGCTTAAAGATGAGAGTTGTGTTCTGTTGAGGTATAAGAAACAGTATGGAGTATTTGATTATAACTTGCATGATATTGAACCAAAATGTCTGAATTTGATGTCATTAGAAACTTAAGACATAGAGGAACTTTTGATTAGAAGAAAGTGTTGCCTACAAATGTCTAATTCTAGGTCAAAAATGGCATTAAAGAAGGAAGAAAACACAGCAGGTCACGATCGTAACTTTGCTGAAGCATGAAGGAAGTCACGATCGTGCTTCAGTACGATCGTGACTCTATTGATGAAGGAAGAAAGTCACGATCGTGCAGACCTGAGAGTCTTTAACAAAGAATGATTTTTGGGATGTTTTTCAACATAATTCAAGTAAGGATGTTACTATATGAAGTAAGTAGGTTTAAATGAACTCTTAAATGATTTAATTGATGTTGACTGAAGGGATTAAAGTGAATAAAAAGGTATTAAGGATTAAAAGAATGTTCGGAAGGTGTTAAAATTGTGAATTAAAGAAACATACCTGAGAATTGTCATTGAACATGCATGTTACATGATACATTCATAAATGTATTTATGACTGATAATGCACATGAGTGACATATAAATGTATTTGATTGTATATAGAAGAGCAAGTAGAGTGACCATTTCCAGATATTGCTGGAACTTCCAGGCATTAAGCAAAAAAGAGTAATTGTGAGTAACCTAGACGGTCTCACTCAATTAATTATTTGATTTAATTATGCTTGAATTATCTTATGAATGTGTGATTGCATATACTGATTCCAGACATGAAGGTCCGAAGATTTTCATTTGATAAATGTGATATTGAAGTGCTACTTGTATGTGAATTGGATGAAATAAATGTGCTCAACAATTTTATTGAATGCTAGACTTAGGTTCGATGATAAATGCAATATAAATGTGAATGTTTCAATCATGAGATTGACTAAGAATATGAGAATATGAAGCATCCATTACATGAATGCATAAAAAATAAAGGTATTTGTGACCGGAGTCACCAGTATAAAGAGCCTGAGGCTCAGACTATGATCAAAGCCTCGGGCTCAGTTATGAATGTACCTAGTATCCACTAAGGGATATGGGATATTATTTGATACAGCTTGGTATCCACAAAAGGATATAGGCTAGTAAAAAAAAGGCACTCGGTCACAACGACAATAATAATGAATGTGAGTCTCACGAGCATTGCATATACATTATAATACGTGTGTTTGATTGATTACAATGTATTGGTATCTTGTATTTGATGAGAATCTGATATGTGATATGTGATGCTACATGCAAAATGCAAAGATGTGAATTATATGTTACATGTAGTGATGTGTTGTATGAATTGAGTGAACCATTGATGATGGTTACCTCATTGAGCTCGCAAAACTCACTAAAAATTGCACGTTGACATTTCACGACCGAGAGAGGACATTAGTTACTGAGAGACCCTACAAGAAGCATAATTTTTGTACTTTTGTGAAGAAGAAATAGCTCAAAGGTCGGTCAGCTGAGACCGAAGGAGTAATTAGTAGTTTTGTTCAATTCCTCTTTCAAGTAGTATGTTATGTATAGGGTTTTAACATTGTGTATATTTGGATGGTTTTGTAAAGCTATAATGTAAGTTTGGTTTTTATACAATGAAAAGAGGATTGCAGTTTTTTTATATATAATTGGTGACTTTTATGTATACTAGTTGATGCCATGACTAAGTTGGATAAGTTGCCGTGTTATAAAGTGAATGTGAGATAGTTAACATGCCATTATTATAGATTATATACTAGAATGTCCACAGAGTGTTCCGGTATGTAATTTACGGTAGTGGGGTGTTAAAATTGTCATGATCATGCATTGTACATATTTCATATACATAGATGTGCATAACTGAATACTTATACCATTGTACAAAATTGTGATATGTGTAAATGTGTTTTGCATGATATAGAGGAGCATTTAGAGCGCCATCATTGAGACATTACCGGGACTTTAAGGCAATAGCTTTCTAAAGCGATTTGTGAGTAACCTAAATGATCTCACTTAATATATGTTTGCTTTAGATTCTGTACTGAATGTGTAATGTACTATTTGTACTGATTCTAGATATGAAGGTTCAAAGATTTTGATTGATGAATGTAATATTGAAGTGTTCCTTGAATGTGAATTTGGTGAAATATGTGTTACTCAACATGTTTTTTTGAATACCAGACTAAGGCCCGATGATATATGTATATGGGACTAAAAATGTGATTGAATGGGAGTGAGATTGAAAATGGGAATAATTGAAAATATAATTGATTGAATATGAATGAGATGCATTTCATATATGAATGCATGATCAGATAATGATAGTTGTGACATGAGTAACAACCGAAAATGAGCTTAAAGTTTCGAAATGTGGTATAGAGCCAAAGGCTCGATATATACAATGAGCCCTGTATCCGCAACAGGTAAGGGACAATATCAATGAGCTCGATATCCATAATGAATACGGGACAGTTTAGGCACTCAGTCACAATAACGTAATAATTGAAACTGGATCATATGAATATTGCATATACACTTAGTAAGTGTAATTGACTGATTGAATTGTAACTTTCTACTACATGTCATCCATAAATTGATGGACAAACTGAGCTAGTTAATAGGACTTTAGGAACCATATTGCGTGTAATTGTTGGGAAGAACTTAAAAACTTGGGAAGATTGTTTGCCATTCATTGACTTTGCATATAATCGTTCGATACATTCTTCTACAAGTTATTCTCAATTTGAAATTGTTTATGGTTTTAATTTGTTAACTGTGTTACATTTGATGCCTTTACCTTTAACTAGGATTGCTAGTTTAGATGGCAAGAAGAAGGCTGACTTGGTTAAAACAATACCCGAGAAAGCAGGTGCATAGATTGAGAAAAAGAATCACATATATGCACAAAAAGCAAATAAAGGTAAAAAGCAAGTTCTCTTCGAACCAGGTGAATGGGTTTGGGTGCATAAGCGAAATGAAAAGTTTTCACAGCAAAGGAAGTCAAAACTTGATGCAAGGGGTGATGGATAATTCTAAGCATTGGAACGAATCAATGACAATGTATATAAGATAGACTTGCCAGGTGTGTATAATGTTAGTGCTACTTTTAATGTTTCTGACTTACCAACTTTTGACTTTAATTCATATTCGAGGACGAATCCTTTTGAAGAGGGAGGGGATGATGTGAGCACAACCGTAACACTTTGTAAGCGAAATAGCGCCAAAGATGAGCTAGTAATGCTGGAGGGACCAATAACAAGATCAAGAGTTAAGAAGTTCAAAGAAGCACTTCAATCTTATATAGGCCGAATTATAGATGGCATAGAATCTTAAGAGACAATGAGGGCTAATGACAAGATAACAAATCGAGTTGGGCGGAATGAGCAAGAAGACTTTCCTTCTTAGTTAATTAATTATTTTAATTTAGAAGTATAACTTTCGATAGCCCACTATTTGTGTCTTGGGCTTGTTTAAAGCTTTTAGGTTTAATGGGTTATATTTTAGAAATATTAGTTTGGGCTTTAATTATTTTAGTGAAATGCCCATGTTTAAAGGCCTTTTATGTAGTTAGGGTTTCTTTCTTTTCAAGAGGTATAAATACATCATAATAAACGCTGTTTAGGGTTAGATTGGTTTAATAACGAATTATATAAGGGATGATTTCTTGTCTTCTTCTATTGCATCAAGAATATAGTTCCTATCAAGGTAAACATTTGCGGTGAATTTTTATTCTTGTTTTCAAATCAACCTTATTATATGTTTTTCCTTTCATATAATTGATTGGGGGTTCGTTAGGGTTAGGGATTTTGTCTTTTTCATGTTCTATCTAAAGTGTGTGTTTAAGTGGTTTCGGGTTCTTTAGCCTTAGGTTTCCACATCACCTTCCTTTTTTTCTCTTACAGTCTGTAAGTATTTTTTTCTTACATCTTCTCACTGAAGTGTCAGAATATCTCCTCTTAATATGTCAGAACCACTTAAGCCTCGTTTCTCTTAATTTTTCATTGATACCAGCTACCTTTAATATGTCTATTACTTTTACATTCCTCATCTTATCTCTTCTAGTAAGGTTACATATCCAACGAAGCATCTTCATCTTTGCCACTATTAGTTTATGATATGCACTTGTTTGATGGGCTAACAATCTACCCTATTTTACATGAACGACCTAATTGCTAAACGATAGAATTTACCTTTGAGCTTGAGTGGTATCTTTTTGCCCCTTAAAACTCCCGTTGCACTTCTCTATTACTCTATATGATAGATCCTAGATTTTTGGTGGTATGAATTTTGAATCAATCTTCACATCGACATCAGAGACCACTCTATGATCTAAAAAGTTACACTCTAAGTACTCAGTTTTGGTCCTGCCCAATTTAAAGCCTTTCAACTCTAACGTATCCCTCCAAAGTTCTAACTTGACAATGACACCATCTTTTGTCTCATCTACTAAGATAATATCGTCAACAAACAACATACACAAAGGCACATACCTTTGAATATTCTTGGTGAGCTCATCCATTACTATTGTAAACAAAAGAGGACTCAATGAAGAGCCTTGGTGTAGCCCAATATCAATAGAGAAATTATCTGTATCTCCTTTTATCATCCTTACTCTAGTCTTTACCCTTTCATATATATCCTTAATAATTCATTATAAGTAATAGGAAATCCCTTAATCTCTAAACACATCTACATGATTTCCCTGGGTACTCTATCATATGCCTTCTCTAAATAAAAAAAAATCATGTGGAGATTTAGTCATGTTCCCTGTAATATTACATTAATCTTTTAAGAAGATGTAAAGCTTTTGTCGTGTACCTTCCTAGTATGAACGAAATTGGTTCTCTGAGATAGGATCATCCTTCTCACTCTCTTTTCATTCACGTTCTCCTATAACTTTATGATGTGACTAGTAATTTGATGCCTCTATATTTGTTACAATTTTAGATATCCCTTTTTCTTTTATATAAAGGAATTAACATACTAAGTCTTTACTCATCTAATATTTTGGTAGACTTAAAGATTACATTAAAAATTTTAGCTAACTAGGACTCTCTACTACAAGGCTCTTCCACACCTCTATGAGTATCTCATCAGGCCCTACTGCACTTCCACTCTTAATCTCCCTCAAAGCTCTTTTAATTTCTTCTTTTGTAATCTGTCGACAACGAGTATAGTTACAAAACCTCTCAGACGTGTTAAGATCACCTAAGGAGATGTTGTCCTCCATGGCTTCATTGAAAAGGCTATAGAAATACCTCTGTCATCTTCTTTTGATGTCATTTTCAGTCATAAGCACCTGCCTTGCTTCATCTTTTATACAACGAACTTAATCTAGATCTTTCACTTTTCGTTCCCTAGCTCTCGCCAACTTGAAATGTCCTTTTCTTTATCTTTAATTTCCAATCATTCATACAATTTCTCATAAGCTCTACTTTTAGTTATCAAGACTATTTTCTTCACCTCTTTCTTAAACATATTCTATCCAAGAAATTCTTATGTTTACTAACCCAAACATCATAGAGGTATATACATTAACCTATTTTAGGTGATTACATAATTTAAACATAAACTCACAACTATAACTCATTTTGTGTTATTATATAATTCAACTATAAAGTCACAACTATATTTTATTTTATGTGAGTACAATTCAACCATAAAATCATAATTATAATTCATTTTATATGATTATATAATTCAATCATAAACTCACAACTATTGTTTTGTGTGAATACTTAATTCAATCATAAACTCACAACTATAATTCATTTTGTATGATCACATAATTCAACCATAAAGTCATAACTATAACTTATTTTTTATGATTACGTAATTCAACCATAAATTCACAATACATAATTCAAACATAAACTCATAACTTTTAACTCATTTTGTATGATTACATAATTCAATTATAAACCCACATCTATAACTCATTTTGTATGATTACATAACTCGATTGTAAAGTTATAACTGTAACTTATTTTGTATAATTACATAATTCAATCGTAAAGTTATAACTATTAACTTATTTTGTATGATTATATAATTTAACCATAAACAAAAATATACCCCATTTTGTGTGATTACATAATTCAACCATAAACTCACAACTATAACTTATTTTATATAATCACACAATTCAACCATAAACTAATCAATTTTGTATGATTATATAATTCAATTTATATATCATTTTGTGACGACTACTTTGTGACAATATATAACCCAATTTGTGCATAAAATAAAAAATCCAAAACATTCCAATAACCAAGCATTATTTTCATTACTTTGCCCTTCTTCACTATGATTTTGTCACTAATTTTAACCTTTGGTTTACTATTTTTTCACTGACATTCAATCTCTATTAGGGCACATTTTCATCACTAAATTTAATTAACACAGACAACACAATATTTTTTAAAAAATAAGAAAACACACTATTTCATTCCGAATTCTAGATCTAAAACACAGACAACACAATATTTCATTCCATATTACTTAAATCCCATAAACACAAACATGAGAGAACACAAAACTTCGTTCAATTATTATTTAATTCAACAATTAATGTAGACAACAATCTCAACACACAGCACACAATCGACATTTGGCAACCTTGAGGCTACTGGGATGGCAGAGCATGACGACAGAGGAAGATGGCAAGCTTTTAGGTTATGTGTGGAAGACGAAGGGCGAGGATGATAGAGAGCTGTGTAAGCTGCGATGGGCTATACGGAGGAAGAAACCAGACTATACAGGTTACAACAGGCTGCCATTGTGACACAAGAGTAAACAAGCGTGATTGGACGTCAAGAAAGAGGTTGAGAGCTGAGATTGCGTAGAGAAAAAGAGGTGGTTAAATTTGGGGGCATCTTCTTATCTTTCTATCAAGAGAATTTTGGTAGAATATCTGACACAAAAAACTCATTAATACAAAAGTACAATATAAAAAAAAATGCATGTTGGGTCTTTGAAATATTTTGAATCATTTTGATATAAGTTTGATCTGTTTTACCGATAAGATCTAAGGTCCTCTACTTTGTAAAAAAATCCAAATTTTACTAGTACTTAATGAGTATCTTCTATACTGGCTCATAACATTTGAAAAGGCTAGTATGATATTAGATATTTTAGTACCAATTTTTTTGTCATATGATACGAAACTTAGAAGATTGTTGAGGGGGTTTTAATTCATATTAGTAGGTCCCATATTTAGTAAAAATTAATTAAAATGTCATATTAATATTAACATATCATTTAATTGAGGAAACCTTAATGGATTAAAGATTCCATTAGTTTAAAGTTTAATTCTAACGATTTTCAAGTATAAAAGTTATTTTTAAACACTCCAAATGTTGGGGTCTAAATTAAAATTTGGTAAAATTGTTAGGAAATTTACCTTTAATCTTACATTTATTTAATATGGTGTCAATAAGTACAAATTTATAAGTTAAATTTTAGTTAATTTGTTCCAATAACTTAATCAATTACTCCAAACCATAATTTCTAATACTAGAGACTATTTGGAAAATCGTTTTCTCTAGACTGATCATATTAAGAATAATACAACTTTATTAATCGATCAATTAAAAAAAACTTGTTTCGATATTTATCTTTGTTTGAGTGAGTAAGTGAAAGCTTCAACTAAGTTCATTGACCTTTGAGAAGATTATTGTAACTTTTGATCATCCTTAACAAAAGTTGTTTAAAATGATATCAACAAGACCTTTTTGTTCCTTTTTCTAATGCACGTATCTCCTAACAGGTCAAAGAATATTATATATATATATGAACTTACTTAAGCAGGTAGTCAAATACTTATTAACTGTTTATTGTAACCTTATTGGACCTTCTATCACAAGGTCAATAAAAACCCAAATCATGCCAATAAGGTGTTATGTTCTTCATTGGACTTTAATACACTTAATTAAATTATTTATTAAGCTATTTCATTATCTTTACACTAGATAAAGTTTCAATTTTCTTAATCATAATTTTGAAAGTTAGTAATTAGTAAATGTCTAATAGGAATAAAAGTCTATCATTTTCTCCCCCTGACAAATATTAATTATTGTATTTGTAATAAGAAAAACAAAGGCCAAATAATAAAATGAATACTAAATTAGTCTACCTTTATAAACCATTTGTTCTAAAAATAATTAAAGTCTTTTATTTAGTCCCATTAGGTTTAATACCAAAAAATATATAAACATTTGTCATATTGTATTTATTAGCCTCAATTTTTGTGAACTTTATGTTAAACTAAAATAGAGAAATGTGTATTCTCTTACTACATGCCAAATTCCATTAGAGAAAACCTTTACATGATTAAAATTGAAATCACCCTATATCAATATCTCAAGATACCTAAATCTATCAAGAGATATAGGATCAAAGTTGAATTGTGTACATTATGATATATACATATATGTATCTAGAGTGAATATACAGTAATCTCTAATTAACAATGCCAAAGTACTTCAAAACACTCATACTACAGACATATCTACAAAAAAATGGATGAGCAAATCCTTTAATTAGAGTATTAGTTAACTTAAGTGTTGTCAAAATGTGCTCCATTATAATGTCACCTTTCTATACAAATTCCTCTACAGTAACATATTTGTCCTCTAAATACTTAAATCACACGAATTCTTATTGTTTTTACAAATCAATATAGCATAAAGATTATCACAATACATCCAAATAGGTCTAGCAACTAAATCAATAACATATAGTTTAGAAATCAAATTTGTCAAACAAACTGCCTGTTAAGTAGTCTTATAATAAGAATCAAACTTTGTATGCATAATTAAAAACGTCATAAGTGTCTTCTTAATACTTTGCCATGAAACAAAACCATATACTAATATAAAGATATAACCTAATATGAACATTTTGTCATTTGGTCACATAGCAAAGTTAAAATCTATATGGCCAATCAAATTTAATTTCTAAATCTTCATGTTTGTCACTATATATTCCTTTATCCCTTAAAGATATCTCAAAACTTGTTTAACTACATTCTAGTGGTATATTTTTAGTCAAAAAATATTTATCAAATAATATAATAATCAATGCAATGTCCAATCTAATGCAAACTTAAGCATACATCAAAGTTGCCAACTGCACTAGAATAAGGAATATTCTTCATGATTTCATTTTTCATTTCACTCTTTGGATATTGTGCCAAAGATAATATCTCTCCATGAGAGATTGATATTGTGCAAAGTTTACAATTTGTAATATTAAACCTTTTTAATATATATTCTATATGAGAGACTTAACAAGTTTTGAGATTTGTCCTAATGAATCTGAATACCAAGGATGAAACATAATTCATTAAATTACTTTATTTTAAATGGAAAAATGTGTTTAACCTCATGCATCATGGCTAAATTATTTGACGTAAGTAAGACGTTGTCTACATATAAAAGTAGCAAAAAATCTTGCTCCTATTGACCTTGAGGTACAAACATTTTGTAACTTTACTTTCCACAATTCCAAATGATGGAAATTTTATTTTAATTCATATAATTATTTCTTTAATTTACAAAACAACATGACATTAAAGTCTATTCCTTCTCTCTAAGTGAAACATTTAGCAACCAACCTAACTTTAAATCGCTCAAACTTTACCCTGCGATTCCTTTTTGTCATATAAACACATTTATAGTAAAAAATTTTATAGTTTTAAGGTAAGTTAACAAGTTCTAATACCTAATTATGCCTCATAAATTGCATTTTATCTCTCATTGCATTCCACCATAACTATGCATAAAAACTATGAACAATATCTAGAAAAGTAACCTGATTAACAATATATCTAACATTATAGTCATTCTTACCAAGATAAACTATATAATGAGATGATATAGATGGTCTCCTCACCTTAGTAGACCTTCTTAATTGAACTTATTCAAATTAATAATGTGCCAGATGAACCATATTTAGTGTTTGTATTAGTTAATAATCTTGTATTAAAGTGGCAATAGGTTCATAATCTAGTAATTGCATCTAAATGGGTGAAAGATATGAAATTACAGTAGTATTAATCTATTATCATTTGAAATGTGAGAATAAGTAACCTCATGTTGGACAACATATTTTGGAAACTAAATCATTTCTAATTTCACAATTTTGGATCCTCTTTCTTTATAGTAAAATATGTAGCCTTTATAATGGTTTGGATAACCTACAAAATAACAATAAGTGGAATGAGAATTCAATTTATTTTCATTAGAATTATACATATGTATGGGGCAACCCTAAATATGAAGATGAGTGAGAGTTTATTTTAGGTATTGATTTGCTTAGAACTTTATTAAGAATATATAAGGCAATCTTAATAGGTTTGTCCCAAAGTTAATTTTGAAGGTTAATTATGCTCTATGTACTCCTTATCATATCTTTAAGGTTTGATTCTACATTTCAATCATATAATTCTATTCAAGACTCTAGAAAATTGATCTTGTAAAGCCCCAAATTGTACCCTAGTTGGAATATTTCATTGAACATATATTGCATGTGTCTTAAATTATGGTTTAGAATCATACTTAGAGAAGTGGAATTTATTGTCTTCTGTTGAATACATTTTCTCATTAGAATGAGTGACATTTTCTCTTAGTTTTTGCATACAATCATTAGGTTTTATACATATTTTTCCTGCTAAATTGTTTAGTTTATCTGAATCTGCATTTATAGTGGTTCATGTTTAATTCGTAGGAAATACACTTGACTTTAGTTGAATTAAATGAAAGAAGTCCAACCCAACAGTAAAATGAAGCTATACGACATTGCAGTGGAAGCACAAAAGAAAAGAAGCAAAGGGAACTGTTCATGGACCAACAATTAATTCACTAAATACAAGGTACCAGCACTTAGCATGTGGAGAGCAGACCTTACGTTTTGCACCAAAACGCTAGCCACCAAGGAGAAAACGGCAGCTGCTGGGAGGCACAAGGGAGAGACCAAAACATTGCCGCAGAAAACAGCAAGGAGTTGGAAAAAAATGCTGTCATTGGCAGGGGAGGAGAACAACACGCAGGAGACACTATGCGAAGCACAAACAGAGGAAACCCACGAAAAAAAGACGCTGACCCACCACTGAGAGCCACAGCAAGAGGAACACCAGGAGCTCCAAACGAAGTTCACACTACAGCTAGAGGAGAGACCCACCAATTGGAGCACTGTAGAGACGCACATCAGCTGGAGGAATTAAATAAAAGCTGGAGACGCAGCACATAAGGAGAGACCCACCAACAGCAGACAATCCATGCCAAAGCAGAAAAGGATAGCTGGAAAGAAAAAGAGGAGATGAGGTGTTGTCTACAAAAAGAGAAGAAAGTTTCGTATAATAGGGGGCTATGTGGTTTTGGAAGGGGGTGAACTGAAGAAGCAGAAAAATCAAAGAAGAAAAACGTTGGCTGAAAAAAGGGCGTGAACTGAAAAAGGAGCTACACAAAAAAAAACCAGCTTAAAAATGCTAGCCACCAAGGAGGAGAGAGTGGACTGAGAAAAAAAATAGAAGAACTGGTGTGTGCGTGAACTGAAGGGAGCTAGAAACTCCAAACCATCCCAAAATGTTAGCCGCTAAGAAGAAAACATGAGCCTTGTGAGACTTCAACGTGGCAGCTAGTGAGGAGAGCATAATACGTGAGCTACTGGTGTAAGCCTGAGGACACGTTGAAGTTGGTGGCTAGAAGAAATAACGTTGGCAGTTGGACTAGAGAAGGAAGAGTTGCGCAGTTGGAGGAGACAACAACGCACATCACGCACACAGGAGGCACTCCAGGGCACTAACACAGACAAAAACGAGGAGAGCAGTGGGCTAGCGAAAACGTTTGGGGGTTTTACTTGGAGCTGGGATTTGACGCAGTGAAGAAGAAAAGGACGCACATGTGCAGGAGATTATTTTCCAGACTTGTTTTTTTTGCCGCTCATGTCCAAGACTCTTTAGAGTTTTTCATTCCTACTCCTTTAATGCTTATTTTCTT
>JANIIA010032507.1:0-12328 GCA_027478495.1 Erythroxylum alaternifolium
TCTAGATCCTATCATCAACTGTTCAATCTAATTCTATATAATAATAAAACTCAAGAGAACAGGAAATACAATCTAAAATGGATGATGGGAGGCAGCGATGTCGAGAAACCTCCTAATCCAGGAAGTACTTTGAGTCAGATTTTTCTCCTCTTCTCTTCCTCTATCTCTCGAGGATCTTTCTCTAGGGTTTCTCAAAGTGGCTTATGTAAAAAAACTCTTTTCTCTGCCTCTTTTTGTTCTTTTTATATCCTCTTGTGTTTTAGGTAACCTAGGATTTTTTTGTGGTCCAAAAGATCCAAAAAATCCCTCAAAACTTGAAATCTGTGAGTGTTTGTGTGCTTGCTTGACACAGGCCACGATCGTGGCCCTGCAGGCCACCATCATGGCTCACATTTGAGCCTTTTTTCATAATCATGGCATGTAGGCCACGATTTTTGGCCATTCCATGGGCTTCTATCAAGATTGTGGCATGTAGGCCATGATCGTGGGATGTTGTTTTGGCCCGAGTGTCTCCAAAACTCTTTCGTTCTTTGATGTCGACCCTGAAATACTAGAAAACACATCAAGGTATCTCAAAAACATAATATTTAAGCTCAAAAACTTGTACTACACTTAAAACATAAATAATTAACAAACTAACACAATTCTAACCTAAACACATACCAAATGATTGAATTAATGGCTAAACACATATCAAACTATACCCTAAAACATAATGCAATTTACATTTCTCAACATCTTTACACTTAAAAGTTTGCTTGTCCTCAAGCAAACAAAAAAAACAAACAACATAAAATCACAAAGCACATAATGCAATAATGAGACCATGGCTTCAACTTCATGAAACAAGTTTAATTCTAAACATAATCATTCGAGCTATTCCTAATCGTTAACGTACAAAATCTGCGTCTGGGAGTGCTGGACTAAATATACATATTAATCACGACCCAAATGTCAAGTTATTAACCCTTTTCAATTGTACACACACATTAATAATTATTTGGTCATTATAGAGTTACATTAATAATTATTTGGTCATTCAAACTCTATAACTACTCCTAAGTACGCTTTCATGAAAAGTTCAGCTATTTATAATTTCGGTAGGTTTTATTAGAAACCATATATTTAATTATTTTTTGTGGACATGAACCTAGTCTTTTTATGTAGTGGCAAATATTGGTAAAGAATGTCTATCCGATTACTCCACTAGGTCATATTTTTATTAAGTCGCTTGGTTGGAATGTCATTATAGCTTTTGATGCGAAGGCACACATTTGTGATGTGTGTCGATCCGATTACTCAGCTACATCACGTTCTTATCTAGCTACTAGCTCTATTCATAACCCAAAGGCCAGCAGAATAGTTATTTATTTAAAATTTACAAAAAAATTTATTTATCATTTAATGCTTACTTTATTGCTTTAGCTACTCGTTTTTATGAAAAATATTAGCAAAGCTACTTTAGTCAAAAGACCTAAAATTATGAATGAATGTGACAACTTATAGGGTGATAAACTAGCACTAAATCCTTATTAACTTCCGTATTTATCCAAAGAACCTAGATCACTAATTTCGTGAGTTAATGACTCTTCAAAACCTAATAGATTATGTTAAAAATTAAATCAATTTCAATCCATCTAAGTCATCGATACATTCACACAATTCACAATATGCATCCTAAACAAACTAACATAAAAATATGCAGAATTCACACTCAACACATAATGCTCCCCAAACTTTAAAAACACATTGTCTTTAATGTGAGAAGGGGACAAACAAACACAAATAGAAAGAAGAAAAATAAAATAAAACAAAAATAAAATAAAACAAAAATAAAAATAAAGACTAAATTTAAAAGAAAAGGGTTAGAAACAAAGCCTCATGGTGTCGAAGGTGGCAGTTGAACACCTTGAGCCTCGAAGTCTCAATGAATCCAACGTATATCCCGACTCTGACGTTGTTGTGTGCGAGCCATCTCCTTCATCCTTGTAGAGTTCTCCAAAAGTGTGACAGTAATTACTTTGCTGTTGGAGAAGATTGTATCGAGCACTTTCTTCCAACCAGAGTCTTTTATGTCCTCTTCGAAATCCTTGCTAGTAGAGTCCTCTTCTACCTACTGAGGTGATGCTGTGCTAGAGCTCGCTTAACTGGCCTTGATCTTCACATGAGTCTTTTGGCTGATGTCCAGGAGTTCTATGTTGAGGGACTTTAGTATTTTAGCATGCCACAAGTGATGGTGATTTAGAATATCAGAGAGGAAGATGGTTAAACCACTACAATCTACATCATAGTACTCTACAATGGCTGAAAACCAAATAACCCATACCCAAGTTGTTGCTCCTCTTACAAATATTCACAATAATAACATTCAGCACATGTGTGGAGATACACATTGAGATGTTGTGATCCGTGTACCACAATAAAAGTTCCTTCATAGAACACTTGTTGGTTTTTGATTTGTCAAAACCATTTTGACACATGAATTTATGTAACAACAAGTGCTCATGGCTTCGTATAATGTTGTTATGAGAATTCTTGGCATCGAACCGCTCCAACTCAGTAAGCTCATTCTAATAACAGGAAGCACAAAAATCATCGTTCTGATCAACAATGGAAGATTTGAGGAAACCACAGATATCACACATGATATCAATGTTCAACTCATAATATTGTCCCTGTAACCTCAACCACATTTCCTTAGGGTTACTGGATTCAAAATGAAGGGAAGTGAAGAATTCGATGGTGAGCTCCTAGTAGATAGGATATTGGAAGTGTATAAACTTGCCCCACTAAATTCTTTCTGCTAAATTCTTTACCTTACCTCACAATTTTAGCCTATCAAGCATACCAAAATTAAAGTATGCCAGGACTACTATTTGTTTAACATTAAGGGATTGGAATCAAATACATTCCTCCTCAGTGTAGATTAGGAAGGTGCTATGAAATTTGTTGCCTTATTCCTTTGGTTTAGGCTCGAGAGTTGATTTCGTCTTAATGATTGGTTGTGCTTTGCTGACTGCTTAATGTGCAACATAATGGATTGCAAGTAGGTGGAAGTTGGAATAAAGTAGAAATTTGGAATTTGTTTTGAGAGAACTGAGAGCATTTGGAGGTTCTAAACTTAAAGAGATAAAGTTAAAATGAAAGTGAGTGAAAAAAATGAAGTATGAAATGAATATATAGGTGAAACAAACATAAAATGGTAAAATGTTTAGTTGAAAATTGCATGGATAGTTGTACCCTACTGCAGGCTATGATTTTCCAATTATTTCTTCTTTTGTCCTCCTAGACATTCCTAAGATCCCTTCTTAACTCTTTTATAACTCTTTCACCTCTTTTTTTCTTACTTCCTCGATTATCTAACTCATGTTGAAGTCTTATGCCTTCCCAACCTTATTTGGAAATGAATAACCTAACTACGAAATTCAAACCTTATTTGAAAATGAAATAACCTAACTACGAAATTCAAACTATCTAAACATCCAAAGAAATAACATGGAATTAACAATCCATGGGTTGCCTCCCATATAGTGCTTCTTTTAACATATGTAGCTCGATGCTCTTCTTGTGCTTAAGGTGGTTCAAATGAATTGTGCAATAGTAGCATAGTCATCGATCTTACAATTTGCATATGAGCTACCATGCCCTAGGTGGTTCCACCTTCAATCATCTTCACCTTCCTTCGTCTTCTCCTCCACAATCATTTCTTTCTAAATGCATTCCTACGATCCTCAATATCTTCCCATTGTCCTCGAGGTTTGATTTTTTTGATGTTACCTAAAAGTAAGGGAAATTTGTTGTCATTCTTTAACACAGTGAAGGTTATTTAATGCTCTCCGACCCTCAGAGTTAGTTCACCCTATCAACGTCAATTATTGAGCAAGCAGTAGCCAAGAATGGTTATCCAAGGACCATAAGGGTTTCAACATCTTCTCAAATATCCAATACAAAGAAGTCTATGGGGAAGGTAAATATATCAATCTATAATTGCACATCGTTAATAATACCCTTCGACTGATGAACTATTTTATCCACCGTCTTCACTAACATTATAGTGGGTTCTAACTTTTCTTGCCCAAATTTTTGAGTAAAAGTATAGGGCATCAAATTAATACTCGCTCCCAAATCTGTGAAAGCCCTATCTATTTTAACTCTATTGATACTACAAGGAATGTAAAAATTCCCTGGGCCCTCTTTCTTTTCTGTTATATTAGGGTTTTCTTCCACTGTGAGCTCCTTAACCTTCTTCTTGATTGATTCCCTTAGTGTGAGCCTCGTTTGTAGTTGTTCTGTTATGCCCTCAACATTGTTTTATTAAACCTCCTTAGAATTCCTCGTCGCTTTACTTGAATTTGACTTCTACTGAGCTATAATAGGGTACAAAAATCCCGATCGAGGTTGTCAATTGGCTTAATTATGAGCTCCATTTGGAAGGAATTCTATATTTACTTATCCTTCTCCATTGTCTCCATCTTCTTTTGTATGTTCGACTTTCTTTTACTAGGTATGAGTAATGGCCATGATTCATTCCTTTGGGTTAGATTCAGTATTTCTTGGAAGGGTTCCTGCATTTCGAGTTAAAATTACCTCTACTAGTTGACCTACTTGAACCTCCAGATTGTGTATTAAAAAGGTGTGATTCTTAATGACCTGCTCGAACTTGCTTTCAAGCCTCTTATATGTATCGTCCATGCTTCAAATTTTATCTAAAATCTTATCCAATTTGGATTCCATTGAGCTCGGTTTATCTTATTGGAAACTTGGTGGTCCTTAAGGTCTGAACTATCTTCCAACATTGTTCGTCCAAGAGAAGTTAAGGTGATTTTTCCACCCAGGGTTGTATGTGTTGGAGTAGGGATTGTTTCCCCCTCCTCATCCATATTGAGCTCCTATATAAATAACTTGCTTCGGATCATTATCCTTCATCAAAAAACAATCCACCATATCATGGTTCATTTGTCCATAGAGTTCACACTTTAGTTGAACAACTTTTACCGAAGCTGAGGATGAAGCCTTCGTGCTATTGAGCTATCGAGTTAAGTTATCAATTTTCGCTTGCATCTCCATCATTTGATCAATAACTATAACTCCTTTTTACTCTCAAAAGATAGTGGGTTATCTACTTCACTCATTCGTCCGTAGATAGCTATTACTCGCCATCTCCTCTGTCAGCTCTTTTGCTTCATTTACCGTCTTTCTCATTAGTGATCCTCCTGAAGCTGCATCAATCGTGCCTCTTATATGTAGGGTTACTCCATTATAGAATGTTCGCAATAAGAACTTGTTAGGTAAGTTATAGAATGGGCATTTTCATTACAAATCCTTTTATCGTTCTTATGCTTAATAGATTGAATCCCTGTCACTTTACTAGAAGTTGGTAATCTCTTTAATAATCATCGTGGTCTTGGTAAGGGGAGAATACTTGTCTAAAAAGGCACGAACTAGTTGATCCCAAGTGGTTAATTCTTACCGCATCCTTCAACATCTGATGGTACTAAAAGGTATGACAAATTTCAAGGAAATTTACTACATGTGCATTGGGATTTTAATTCGTTAGTACATAAAATTTCACATTCTGTTAAAGCATATTTAGGAGGGCTAGTTTAATTTCAAAAGAGGTTACTTGTACGGGTGGCCTAGCTACTCCTTAGTTTGCCACATTAAACCCTGGTCTCACGAAATCTATAACGGTCGTTGTTGATGTCCTTGGTTCGCTCCGTGATCCAAATCTTGCTGAAATTCCTCGGCCATTGTTGCTTTTGTGATTTCTTCTTCTTCTCTACCTGAGCTTTCCTAATTGATCATTCTAATCGAGTGATATCTAGCTCTAAGGTTTCAGCTGCACTACCAGAACTTCTCATAACTCTTGTGTTCATGCAAGAGCACATATTAAAAAATAGAAAAAAAATAACATAAACAAAAAACTAATTAAAATGACATAGACTAAAGAATTATACTAATTTTTTCCCCGGCAATGGCGCCAAAAACTTAATTAGGGTTTGGTTGTATGTAAGTTTTAATTATTAACCCTTGATAATCTGCAAGTGCACGGTTCATTAGCGTAGTATCAAGGTGTCAATCCCACAAGGGGGAACTAATCTAATCATAAAATATAAGGCCAGAAACAAATAACAAAAATTCAAGATGTAATGAAACTAATACGAGAATTTAATTTAATCAATCAAATTAAGAATCAAACAAGAAAATGCTAATTATTAAGTAATTTTCAGCACACCAAAGAATCAACTAAAGGAAATTACCAATTGAGAGAAAGGGAATTTTACCTATTCTTAATGTTAACCTAACTGATTATGAATTATTGGATTGTTGGTTCTAGACTATCCTAGGGTTAATTACTCTCTCTCAAGTTACAACTACTAACCTTAATCATAAACCTGAATCAGATTATAAAGGTTGTAATGTCTCAATTCATAACCTATCCAAAACTATAATTAGTTTTGAAGTTTTCTAATAAACTATTACAAACTCATATAAGATCTCTCTCTGCATAAATTATCAATCTGGTTTAAATCTGGCTTATATTAAATCACCTAACTCTCATTACTCCAATTTAATCATTTTTTATTCGATTCACCCTCTCAGTTTATTATCGAATTATGTAACAACAGAATCAAACAATAACAATATCCAATAAATACAAACAATCAAATTCTCATTAATTCAATAATAAAATTCTTAAGTTGAGTTTAAAACGTCCTCGATATTCTAGAACCATTACGATCTGTTCAATCCAATTCTATACAATAATAAAATTGAAAAATTAGGAAATATAATCTAAATTGGACGACGAGAGGCAGCGACATTAGGGAACCTCCTGATCCTTGAAGTACTTTGAGTCAGCTTCTTCTTCTCTTCTTTCTTCCTTCTTCTCTTCCTCCATATCTCTTTGATATCTCTCTAGGATTTCTCAAGGTGGTTGATGCAAAAGGCTTTTTTCATTGCCTCTTTTTGTTCTTTTTATATCCTTTTATGTTTTGGGTAACCTTAGGGCTTGTCCGAAAGGTCCAAAAATTTGACTTTTGTGAATAAACACTCATCTGTCGGATGCAGGCCACAATCGTGGCTCACATCTGAGCCTTCTGCCACGATCATAGTAAGCAAACCACGATTGTGGGCCATTCCTTAGGCTTAAGTCATGATCGTGACATGTAGGCCATGATCATGGGCTAAATCTGGAGCTTCTGTAACGATCGTGGCCTGAATGTCACGATTGTAGGCCGTTTTTTCAACCCGAATGTCTCCAAAACTCCTCCATTCTTCGTTGTTGACCTGAAACACTAGCAAACACATTAAGTTATGTCAAAAATATAATATTTAAGTTCAAAGACTTGTACTAACCCATAAAATAGTTAAAACATAAATAATTAACAAACTAACAAAATTCTAACCTAAACATATACTAAATGATTGAATTAATGGCTAAACACATATCAAAATATACCCTAAAATACGATGCAATTTACACTTATCAGTACGCAACCAAAAGATAAAGTCCAAGTATCAAATGAAGGGAAAAGAAACAGAGCAGCAGATTACGACGTACCTTTCCCGATCTACTCAGAGGAGGAAGGTAATCGTTTCCATACCCTTATTCTTAAGAAAGTAATTGTGCCTAAATACTTTGATTTTGATACATGAGAAAGAAACAAATTGAGAGAACGGGCCAAGTCTTTAGGTGGAAGAATTTAATAGGAAAAATTCATGCTATTTAATTATCCTGTTTATGAGGAACTAACCCTTGAATTTTTCACTTGCCTTTAATTTGAGACAACCAACCCTAAAAACTTACGGTTTTAGTTGCGGGGTCAACTATTTGGGATTATGATAATTTGTATGAAATTGGTGGATTTCTAACTTCAAGCATAGTCGATCAACACGATGACTTTTGTGTCACCCAATATTGGACAGAATTGACTTGGATGGAAAGCTTTCATGCCAAAAATGCCCACAACAATATTATTAGAAGTCATAAACACTTGTTATGTGTAACGCCCCAACATGTACCCTGGAAGTATTATAAAATGTATATGGTGTATTAAAAAGTGAACATTATGAATTAAGTACATCTAAGTATAGTAAGAGATACAACGGTACTTAATGTAAAAGACAAGGGTAAATGGATAATTTGTTAGCTTTAGCATGGACATACATAATTAGACGTGAAATATGTATGGAAAATTTGATATGTTTGCTTAGATTTATGAACGTGATGTGAGGGGAATTGATAAAATAAGTATTCCATAAGTAAGTTGGACGTTTTTGGTTAAAATTTGTAACATTTTTGTGTTGCTCTTGCATGATAAGACCGAAGTTAGATGATTTGGGATGTGTACCTCGTTGGATGGATAGGTTCCACTAAACATACTTCTATAATTTGGCCATATCTCGGCCTGTATACCTCCAAATTGGATAGTTTTATTTTTAGATTAAACTAGAGACATATGGCTAAAGCTTTCATAAAGGAACCAAAATCTGATTATACCTGTAATAGTTTTGAATTATATGTTGAAGTTAAGTTTTGGCTATTGTCCCTGTTTTTGAATAGCCTATAGTGTTTTGGGTATAACTCTCGATAAAATTAACTAAATTTCATGAAGTTTATGTCATTAGAAAAATAATACATAGCGAAATGAAAGTAATTGATAAGATTATAGGCAAATGTGGGAATTAAAGGAAGAAAAAGGATTGATATGCAATTTTCCTAAAGTTAACTCAAGGACCAATAAGATTAAAGCATTGTGTCCCTTAGAAATGAAACACATAGTCCAATAGAATTGTAACATATGGTCTAATGTAATTTTAACATATGGTCCAATAGAATTGTAATACGTGGTCCAATATGATTATAACATATGGTCCAATAGGATTGTGGCATATGGTCCAATGAGATTGAAACATGTATCTACGACTAGAAAATTCATGAAAAGGAATATGGAGAGGGGAGATTGACGAAACTTTGATGGCTTAACTTTATATTTTTCTCCTCTTCATTTCGCCTTCTTCATCCCATCATTTTTCACTTGGTGATAAACAAAGTGAAAAAGAAAGGAAAGGAAAAGCATTAGAAAAACTGTCTTGCCAATTTTAAGGTTTGGGACTTCACTTAGTTGATTTTTTAAATTTTTTATTATTGAATGGATATAAAGATTCATTTGGATGTGGAATGGTTGTTGGGATGTTGCTTTGGTCTTATTTTGGTATTATCTTATATAAAATTGGTTGCATAGAGAGTATTGTGTAGTGGAATTTATCTAGGGTATGTTTGAGTCAACCACATTTTTTGAAAATTGTGTGATTTGAGTTGCATATAAAACCTAAGACATAGAGATAAATATCTCTATGAGGGACTTTGATTTAATTATGGCTCTATGACTTTATAAATTGAGATCGAAATAGGTGACCTGATGCTGCCCCTATTTTGGAGTACCATGTGATATTTTGCCTATATCTCTTGATTTAGACGTCCAAATGATCTGATTGTTAGTTTTATAGAAACTATAGACATAGAGAAAAAAAATTCTAGAAGACTTAGAAATCCAGTTCTTACATTTTCTATGTGCTTATTAAGGAAAAGTAGTGGTATGAATGGAGAGAGTGTCTGTGACGACTGTGACATTATTTTTGTTTCCGATTTCTACCGCATATTATCTAAACTTTTATGAATGTGTATGAAAATTTTCAAACATATATAAATAAATGAAATAGGACTTACCATGTGTAAATTGGGTGATTGAACATTGGAATTTATGATTGAGCATAATGCATTCCAAAGAAAACTTACATGTACATAAACAATTTCTATGTATATTCATTACTCATATGTGTATAGTATAACTATGCAAGTATGATTTTGATACCCTTCTAATGGTGGTAAGCCATGAATTGCATGTATAAACGCAAATATAGATTTTATGACTTGAAATGTATATCATATGATTTGTTAATATATGAATTGTGAAATTTGCAAATGGTTAAAGGAAATGTTATAGTGCTTGCTCTATTATCTTGGTTGTGGATAAATAGGCATGCCTATAGGGTTACAGTGCAGCCGCTATAGTTTGACACCACCGGTGTCCACAGTTTGATACCTTCAGGTATCCACAGTTCGATACCTTCAGATATCTACAACACCCTTTATCCACACCCATAGAAAATGTGTAGGTTAATACAGAAAGGAAACTTAACAGTTATAAATAAGAAATACAGCGTGACAACATAAATAATTGGTATTGATGAGCATTTGTATTAATTGTAATGATGGACAATTATATTGATAATTTGTATTAATAAGCATTGAATATCAATAATTGGCTTATAAATGTGCATTTTCGGTATATGAAAAAAATATTAAAGCATGTTTACATTATATACCTTGCTTAAGTATGCCATCATTGTTTACATGAGCATTAAATATCAATGTTTGGTTTATAAATGTGAATTTATGGTATATGAGTTATGATATTTCTAAATATGTGTGCTTGACGGATAACTGCTGTGAGTGGTCATCTAAACTAAGTGTTTTCCCCACTAAGCTTTCAAGCTTAGCATGGGTGTTAATCTGTGTAGGTCCAAGTTATAGGTGAGAGGTACATGGAACATTCGCAGGGATCAATGCCAACAAATAGAAGAAAAAGTACTTTTGGAATATGTTTTTAGTTACAGATGATTACACATGTAATGAAGAAAGGAGATTATATTTTTTCTTTTGGAACCATGTAAGTGTAAAGATATATTACTACTATTAAATGATAATGTTAAGCATTGGGGAGTTTTGTAAAGTGTATATGTATAGCATTGAATAGAATTATATACCTTGAATGCATGTACAGGGATTTGGTTGTTATGTGTGTGGATGGTTGTAGGTTCCGTAAAGGGGGTATTACATTAATTACTGTTGAATAATTGTTTTGGGAAATTGGGACAGGATTTGATCCCGATTGTAGCGGAATAATTTCTAAACATTTTCATATTTTTATTTCCTTAGAACCAAGATTTCTTTAATTCTATTTACCAAAAAAAGATTTCTTTAATTCTATAAAATGATTAACATATAAATCAAAGTATGAACCTTAATTCGTATCTTATTTCGAAGCTTAATCCTTTTCTTATTGTGTCCTATGAACCATTTTCAAAATCCTTCCATCTCAACCACCATAGTTGCATAAGTGTCTAGCATCTATCGGTATCCACAAAATAGATTGAGAGAATTCTGTAACTCTTACAAAAAGGTTTAAGCAAGAACTGCTAGCTCCTTTAGAACTTAAACTATTTATATATGATAAGTTTTGGATGTTTTATTATTTTAATTGAATTAAATTATAATTTCAATTAAACTTGAATTAGAATTATTTATAATTCTAATTAAATATCAATTGTGCCCAAATAAGATTCAATATCTCATATTTATTCTTATTTATTAAATATCTGATATTTGATCATAAAGTTTCTCAAACTTTATAATCAAGTCCAACTTGATTAAAACATCTTTGCTCTCTTTAATTCATTCTTTATATAAGACTCATTAGGTTCCCAAATATGTTGGTAATGATAATAAATTATAATTGTAATTCATAATTAGAATTAGATAAATTAAAACTCTTTTTAATTTATCTTTAATTCTCCATTTAAACAATTTATAATCATAGATCAAAATTGACGTCAAGCAATGCATCATAATCACCTAAATATTTAGGAATATCAAATTAATTTTGACTAATCTTTTTGTGCATGACTTTTTCATATAATTTAATCATTTCATCATACAATATTCTGATTAGACATAGAGCATCGAATTAATGTCTACTATAATTTTAGTTCAGTAATATTAGTTCTCTGTTATTAGTTATTGATTCAATTAATGACATTTGTAAACTATTTAGGAAATGTCATTCTACCTTAAACAAGGATTTTTCTAATCAATACTAATCGAGAACAACAGAACATTCTCCTTAATTAATTTAAGATAATGAATCTTATCTTGATCACAAACTACCTCCATATAGTCTAGTGACTAACAATTGAATAACCCATGTTTAAATAGGTCATAACTAGTATCAAAACATAACAATCCCTATGCAAGATAACTTTGAAAACTTCAAGTTAAAAGATCACTTATACAATCATCACAATGAGAATTCTATAGACATATAAGTAATGTTCCAAACGAATTTCTCATATCGGGTGTAACACCCCATTTCCAACTAACAAATACACGTGTGTCCATCAGATAAATGTGTACATGCCTGTCAGAAATGACATGTTAACTGTCTCCTCTTCACTGTACATAACATGGCATCATACACTAAAT
>JANIIA010032518.1:0-12328 GCA_027478495.1 Erythroxylum alaternifolium
TGATTGATGTGGATGGGTGTGAATTAACTTTACGAGTAGGGAAGAAGCAACTGACCTTCAAGGTGACTGTTAGAGAGTACGGAGCTCTTTCAACTCCAATGGATCACAACAAACTCGAACCTCGAGGATAATAGGAAGATACTGAGAATCCTGTAAATGCTTTCCAGAAGAAGCACTCGCGAAGGAGAAGGCGAGCCAAAGAAAACTCCAAGGAAGGTGTTAGTCGCAATATGGTAGCAAATATTCAGACTTTGAGATTAATAATGAAGCTATCATCAAATCAATCATTCCAACCACCGTGAGCTTTACAAGGAGTGTTGAGCTACCAAAATTAAAGTACTGTATGGGATGCAACCCATGGAAAAATTAGTTGAATTTCGTAGTTAAGTTCATGCTTGTTTTGGTTCAATAAAAACAAAAAGAGGAATAGGGTTTTGGAATCATGAGGAAGAGTACATAAGCATATTAAGATAAGTGAAGAAAAACTACGAACTGAGAGAAGAAAAGAATTGGGAGAAGGTCTTGGTCTCAGGATATAGGCACTGGCCACGACTTTGACCTGTCATGTCACGATCGTGGCCTGCAATTGGGAATTCCTTCAGTGGTACGCCACATTCCACGACCATGGTGACCTGCGACTATGCACAAAAAGGGAAGGACGCAAACTTTAAGTGAAAACTTTACCATTTTACCCTTTTTACCACCTATTTATTTAATTTTTACTTAACTTTCACTTTCACCTTCACTTTCATTTTTACTTTATCTCTGTAGAATTTCAACTTTCAAACACTCCAATATCTCTATAGAATTTTTCATTGTCAACATTGCAATTTCAACCCAATCATGCCTCGTATCAAGCAAACCGCCAGATGGAACACAACAAGTCGTAGGACGAGGGAGAAGAAACTAAGCAGCAAACTTTAGAGTTTTATTTCCCATTTACACTGAGGAAGAAGGTATTTCTTTTCGTTCTCTTCATTCTAGGCAAATTGTTGTGCCTAAATACTTTGATTTTCATACATTAGATCGAAGAGAAGTGCGTGAGCGAATAGAAAACCTAGTCGAGAGGATCCAGTGGGGTCAATTTATTAGATTCCAATTCCCCATTTATGAAGAGCTTACCTTAGAATTTTTCATGTCCCTGACCTTTGACCCCAAGAACACTAAGGAATTATGGTTTAGATTGAGGGAGCGAGCGTATGAGTTAACGGTAAAAATTATGTGCAACATATGTGGATTTCCCGAATCCACCATTGTTGACCAACATGATGATTTCCGTGCCTCCCAATACTAGCACGAGCTTACTAGTATTGAGCGCTTTTATGCCAAAAATGCCCACAACAATATTATCTGGTCCCATGAACACTTGCTGCTGCATAAATTTATGTGCCAGCTAGTCTTTGACAAATCAGAGACCAACAAGTGTTCAACCAAGGAACTGTTCATAATGTGGTGCATGGACCATAGTATTCCGATATGCACATTCACGCACGTGCTGAATGCTCTTGCTACAGTTCTGTGAAAGTGGAGCAACCATCTTGGAATGAGGTACCTAGTTTCTGCCATCACAGAGCATTTTGATGTGGATCAGAGGGGGGCAATAGTGCATTTGCCCGAGTTCGTCATCTATTTCAGGCAGAGATCATTCACTCCACCAACATGAGCTTGTGGGAAATAAATGAAAAGACACATATGCGATCCAAGACGAGCCAGGAAAGCTCGAGCTTCGCGCCACCTAGGCAGGCACGAGAAGCATCAACAAGCAAGGAATCGGAAGAAGAGGACCAATGCTGGACAATGGTTTTAGATGTAATCTCTGAAACTAACAGAACATTAAAGGAAGTAATAAGTATACAAAGATGCCAGAGCCGAGAGATCCCGACTCCATCAATATTTCGAAGCTTAGGGTATTCAATTACCACCTCCCACACTATCACCTCTATCTCTTTAGGATTCAAGTCTAACCAAAATTTTCCATTCTATTTTATTTTGTGTTATTTATTTTTCTATTATTTTTATTGTTAATTTAATATCTTATTTTTTATTTTAATTTTTGTTTTCACATTTAGTTTATGTATGTGTTGTGTGTGTTCCTTCTCATATTGAGGACAATGTGTTGTTTAAGTGTGGGGAGGGATTTTGTGTTTTTCTTTTGTATTTAAATTTTGCATACTGTATGATAGTATTAGGTTACATGAAGGGTGTGAATGTGTCAATGGCTTAGATTGAGTGAAATTTTTTAATTTTGGACATAGTATATTGTTTTGGGAACAATCATTAGCCTACAAAATTAGTGAATTGAGGGGCCTTTGGATAATTATACAGCCTAATTAAGACTTAGTGGAAATTTAGCACCTTATAGATTGTCACATTCATTCATAATTTGAGGCCTTTTAGGTTAAATAGCTCAACTAGTATTTTTTATGGAAACGAATAGATAAAATCAACAAGGTAAGCATAAAAAAAGTTTAAGTTTAATTTAATAAATCATTATTCTGCTGACCTTCATATTATGAGTAGAGCTAATAGCCAGTTGAAAACGTAATGTAACTGAGTAACTGGATCGACACGCATCACAAATATGTGCATTCACGTAAAAAGGATATAAAACCAAGCTGTTAATAAACGACTTAGTCGAGTAACCCAACTGACATTCATCCCAAATATTTGCCTCAGAGTAAAAGGCTAAGTCCTGAAAAAAATTTATGTTTAAATAAAAACCTACCGGGCTTGTATTAGGCTTAAAGTTTCATGGAACTATACCTAGGAACAATTACCGAGCTTGAGGGATCAAAAAATTATTAATGTGTGTGCACAATTGAAAAGGCTAAATAGGTTAACACTTGGTCTTAAGTTAGTTGTATATTTAGTTCAAAGCCCTTAGACACATATTTTGCATGTTAATGAATTGATACAACCCGTTGATTGTGTTCGAGATTAAATTAATTTCATGAAGATCGAAGCCATTGTCTCATTATTGCATGGTGCGTTTTGTGTTTTGTATGTTGTTATTTTTTTTGTTTGAGGATAAGCAAACATTTAAATGTGAGGGTGTTGATAGTACTGTTTTGTATGATATTTTAGGGTTTAATTTGTTATGCATTTTGTGTTAAATTGAGTGTTAAGTATGCATTTAGGGCTTAATTAGATTAGTTTTTGTTTTTAAGGGTTAGTTTGAATCTTTGCACTTAAATTGTACATTTTTTAGGTACCTTAATATGTGTGCTAGTTTTGCAGGGTAAACTGGGAAGAACGATGAAGATTTGAAGAATTTTGGGTCAAAACATACATGCCACGATCGTGACAGAAGAGGAGGAGCTAGAGGAAGCCAGGCCACGATCGTGCATCATAGACCACGGTCATGATATAGAGCATCAAGTTAGGCCACGATCGTGCACTTTAGGCCATGATCATGATAAAAAGGAAAAAGTGCAGGCCACGATCATGGCAGTCAGGACCACGATCGTGGCAGGCAGGACCATGATCCTGCCTTGCATCGGACTGACACGAACACTCAATTTTTGGGGTATTTTTTGAACCATTTCGACCCCAAATTTGACTAGAGCTGCTACCAAATAAATAGGACAATACCTAACATCCACTAACAGAGATTGGAGAACTGAGAAAACTAGACAAATTTGAGATTCTGCCAAAAATTCGAGGGAAACCTTAGTTAGAGATCAATCCATTAAGGAAGGAGATGAAGGAAAAGAGGCATGGAGATACGCTTGATGCTACAAACTTCCCGAAATAGGTAGTTTCCTATAGTCACGACTTCGAGATCCATTCTGATAATATTTCCTAGTTTTTATTTCAATTTCATTGAAGTACGGAATTTGAGATTGATTAGAATTATCTGTCATAGAGTGTTGATTTTTCTGTCTAAACTCACCTTCGGCTTTATTTATTCTTGAGATTAATAAATTTGATTTGATTATGTTTTATTTCTATTTATTGTGATTCAATTCATTCTTCATAACTAGGCAATAAACTGAGAGAGTGAGCCAGTCAAAATCATCAATTTAGGTTAATGAGAGTTAGGTAAATCGATAGGTAGAGAATTAAATCAAACAGGTAGAGTCATGTAACGAGAGATCGAGCATAGATTCCCAGTAGGTTAATAGACAACGTTAGAACTAATTTAGGTTTTGGACAAATTGAGGATCGAGAGATCGCAATTTCCATAATGTGAATTAGGGCCTATTTATTAGGGTTAAGAATTATAACTCGAGAGAGAGTAATTCACCTTAGGATCATCTAGGCCCATTAAATCGAAAATTTCATAAGTGGGTAAATTTTCTTTAATTTTGAATAGATTCCTCCTTTCTCTCAATTGGTCACTTCTAGGTTGAAATTTAGATTATTTGTGTGAGTTTGCTTTTCTGCATTTCTCGTATTTGATTCTAAATTGATTTAAATTTCTGCAGTAGTTGTTAAATTAGATTTTGCGAACTCAGTTGCAGTTAGATTTTAGGACTAGTTACCTTCTTTGTGGGATCGACACCTTAGGTACTACGCAAACGACCTGTGCGCTTGCAGAATTTACCAAGGTTATAAATAGTAAAACTTAGCGTGTGTATAACCTTTCGAACAACCATCTGTAGACGAATGGGCAAGCTGAAGTCTCGAATCGAATAATTAAGTCAATTTTCAAAAAAATGGTGAATCCAAACAAAAAAGATTGGAGCTCACATCTGGATGATGCTTTATGTGTGTATAGGATTACTTATAGAACTGCAGTAGGCATGTTGTCGTATAGGTTAGTTTTCAGTAAACCTTGTCACTTACTTGTGGAAATAGAACATAGAGCCTGTTGGGTTGTGAAGTAGTTATGTTGGACCCCAAACTTTTCTTGGAAGTTGGAACTATTAAAATGGGAAATTATTGGCAATTAGGCATGAGAAAAAAAAGAATTATTGAATTAGAAATGATAGATAAGATTAAGGTAGTGAATGTAGTGAGTTAATGTTATTCATAAAATGAGAAGAAGTAGGATGATAGTGTGAGACAAAGTAGAGGTGAAAATGAAGTTGAATATGTATAGGAAGTTGTTGATGAATGGTATATGAAAATGTTTTGATCTTTTTGTTTGATGAACAAGTATATCTTATGAATTGGTTTGTGAATGATATTGGGTTGAAATGAAGTTGAAAATGAAGTAGAAGAGATGATTTAGGTTTAAGATGGGATATATGTGAAAGGTGGGAAGTTAAAATCTGGAAAATGAAACATGTTTTACGTATGTTTCTGTCAAAGTTCGCCGCGGCCAACTTTTCTTGGTTCGCCACGGCCAACTTTTCTTAGTTCGCCACGGCCAACATTCTTTGGTTCGCCGCGGCCAACTTTCCAGCACTGAGCATGTCTCAATATTTTAGGCATAACTTGTTCGATAGTTACCCGAATGAGATGATTTTTAATTTGGAGTAAACTAAAAACATAGTGCTACAACTTATCTAAAGGAATCAAATTCTGAATCGGATTGTAATAATTTCAAATTTTGAAAGGAATTTGAGTACAAAATATTATTTCAGTATAAGAACAGTCCAAAAATGTTTGGGGTATAACTTTTAGATTTCTTAACCAAATTGAATGGTTTAGGTGTTATTAGAACATTTTTCTAGAAGGAAGTGTTATCAAATTTCTTCATTTACCTGATCAGAATAAGGAGTTAAGATGTTAGTAGTTGATAGACAAAAAGGGCAAAAATTGGAAGGACAAGTTAAATGAAGGGTATAATTGGAAAACAAGGCAAAATGTGGTCTTGAATAAAAGAGAAAGAAGGGAGTCGTGAGAAAAGAGAAAAGAAAGAAGAGAAAAACGTGGGACAGAAGACGAGGAGAAGGAAAAATCGTGGAGAAAGAAGAAGAAGGAAAAGATTTGGACTAGTTTAAGGTAATTTTCTTCATCTTTCTTCTTGTTTTGTTAGAAAAACAAAAGGGATTTGAGAAAGAAATGAGTTTGTGTAGAAAGAAAGAAGAGAAACCTTAGATGGATTTTTATGAATTTCTAAACTAGGTTTTGTTTTCTAACTTAGATAAGTTATGGGTAAGTTTAGTCTAAGATCTTTTTATTGTTTTGATTTTGGAAGCTTTGTGAATTTCTCTTTGTATATTGGATTGAATGGGGAAAATATGTTTATTTTAGGAAAACCTATCCAAGAGCAAGAGGAAAGACAACCTTGAGCTTGGATTTTCAAGCAATTAGGTGGGTAATTTATTTATAGTTATTGTGAAATGAACAAAATGCCTTGTGTCTGTGTTGTGTGTTAAAATGATTTGCTTTGAAATATTGTGATATGGAAATTGCATTATGACGTATGACATGTGATAAAAATTGAATTGCGAGTATAATTATGCTATGCCCTGGAATTATATCATGGCATTTTGATTAAATAGAAAGAACAAAAGCATGTGAATATGAACTTGTGATTGATTGAATTGAGCATGAGATTTGATTGTGTTTGAGCAAGAGAGGAACTGTTTCGTAGTCACGTGCACGTCGACATAAAGCCTTCTTCTGGCTGCTTGCTTGTGGCACACGAGATTGGAAAAGTGGACTCGTTTTGTTTATAAAGTAAACTTCGGTTTCTATGTTTTTTTCCGTAGAACCCTCGAGCCATTTGTTTGTGCATTTGCATTTTGATGTGTTAAGTTTTGATGAAGTTGAGTATTATGTTTTGATGTTAAAGCACATCCAATATATTTATGTGATGATGTATTAAGTTATAAGTTAGGAATGTTGAACTTACATTGTTGGGTCAAGATAAGATGAGAATGCTTATATGATTAGATGCATATATGTTTGATTGTGTGGCTCAAGCAAATGGCTATAAATATATTAGCCACTGAGCTGTGTAGCTCAACCCAATATTTTTCCCACTCCTCAGGGGCAGATCGAGAAGATCAGTGAATCTTTGTAAGGCAATTGGAAAAATTCCAAGATATTTAGCTTTTGTACTAAGTTAGTGGATAAACTTTTGGATAGCTTTAGAGGAACATCAAACATGAGCATCTTTTGTATTTCGTATTAAGCTTTGATGTGTATAATGGTATGTAAATAAAGTTTGTTCAAACTCTTTGAATTTATGAAATGAAGAAGTTTCTTTGTATATGTTTAGAATTATCCTTTTGGTTGAGTTGTTAGTATTGGCATAGGTTGTGAATGTGAGTTCAGAAAGTTATGTTTGATGTTTAGGTTTCTGGGTTATGAATCGAGGGTTTCGCCGCGGCGAAGCCAGAGGTTGGCCATGGCGAACGTTACCAGAAGGGAGTTTTTATTTGATTTTGGTAATTTCGCCGCAGCAAATCTGAACCATCACTGCGGCGAATTTGGGGAACTTCGCCGCAGCGAAGCCAGGAGTTGGTCGCGGTGAACTTTTCCCTAAAGGTCCTTGAAAACATTACCATAGTTTCGCCGCAGCGAAGATTTGATTGCCGCGGTGAAGTCCGCCAGTGCTGACGCTGAAATTCTCTTTATAAGTTGAATCCTTCAGCTCTGCTCTCGCACGATCTTTATCAACCGTTCATATTTGTCGCCTAAGGATAAGCACAGCGACCCGGTGGTCCCAACATCTTTTGGTATCAGAGCTCTAAATGAGACCATTATTGTTTCAAAATAAACTACAGACATGGAGCTACAATTGGCTTAAAGAAGTCAAATTGTGATGTTTTTGTTTGACACGCTTTTTGACGCCAAAACGATAGTTGGGCTCCAGGAACGAGGTCCAATAAGTTAAATATGGATTTGGTAGAGACTAGTAACAATATGAAGTTGCAATTACAAGAGTTAGAAGAGATCTGTAATGAGGCTTATGAAAATGCAAAAATTTATAAGTAAAAAACTAAAGCTTTTCGTGATAAAATGAATTTTAAGAAGCAATTTTCAGTAGGAAAATAAAGTTCTCCTTTATCATTTAAAGCTTAAGTTATTTCCAGGGAAATTACGATCTCTTTTGCTCGGATCATTTACTGTTACTAATATATTTTCTTATAGTGTGGAAGAAATTCAAAGTTTAGACACTTCAAAGGTGCTTAAGTTTAATGGACACCATCTGAAACCATACTATGAGAGCTCTCCAATCGAGAATGTGGAAGAGATAGAGCTAGTAGCCCCAATCTATATCTGATTAGGTAAGTCAGCGAACGTGTCTAGCTAATGACTTAAAAGAAGCACATTTAGGGGCAGCCCAAAAATTTCATACTTAATTTTATTTCTATTTTTCAGTATTTCTCTCTTTTTTTAATTTGTTTTGTTTTTAAGTGTCAAGTCTATTCCATTCCCTTTAGTATTGTCACTCGTTAATATTTTCAATTCTAGTTTAATTATTAAAAAAAATTCCCTTTCTTGCCACCTACTATCATTTTACCGCCCAACACATTTTCACCTTCACACTTTCATTCATCTTTTCCTCTTACTTACACTCACTCAAAATTTCAACCACCCACTGCCGAATTAGTAAACACCCATTTCATTCCAACACAAACCCCAACCTTTTACCCTCCTTCCTACAGTAACTAACCCATTACCTAGTCCAAATTTTTTTGTCAATTCTGTGTTTTCATTTTCATGTTTCAGAACTACAAAATCACAATGATTAGAACCATACCATGTAAGAAGAGTGATTTATGTAGGTTAGCTTCACCTATCCAGACATTTGGTGACTAACCTATCAACACATCCTTCAAACACCACAACTGCAGTACCGAATGTTTGCTCAAGGTTACATGCTCTAAGTTTCAATATTTTTAACCTTTGTAATTATCGTAAGCACACGGGTCGTTAGCGTAGTACCTAAAGTGTCGATCCTACGAGGAAGATAACTAGCCCTAAAATCTAACAGCAGCTAAGTTCTCAAAACCTAATTAAACAAATATTACAGTAATTAAAATTAGTCAAGAATCAAATATGGGAAATTAAATCACAAAAAGAACAAACAGAAGCAACTCACACAAATAACCCAATTTTCAACCTAGAAGTGACCAATTGAGAGAAAGGCGGAATTTATTTGAAATTAAAGAAGATCTATCCAATTACCAATTTTTCGATTTATAATCCTAGGGTGTATTCACCTCTCTCTCGAGTTATAATTCTTAACCCTACTTGGTATTCCCTAATTCAAATTATGAAAATTGCGATCTCTATATGCAATTTCCAAAACCTAAATTAGTTCTAACGTTGTCTATTAACCTACTGGGAATCTATGCTTAATCTCTCGTCCTATCAATTTACCTAACTTTCGTTAACCTAAATCGATGATTTTCACTGACTCACCCTCTTAGTTGATTGCCTAGTTATGAAGAATCGAATTAAATCATAATAAATCAAAATAAAACACAATCAAAACAATTTTATTTATATCAAGAATAAATCAACCCAAAGGTGAGTTTAGACAAACATCAACACTCTAATCAATCTCCAAAATCCTATACATCAATGAAATCGAAATAAAAATTAGAATATACTTTCAAAATGGATCTCGGAGGTGCAACTGCAAGAAACCATTTGTTCTGGGAAGTACGTCGCATCAAACTTGTCTCCGTGCCTCTCTTCCTTCGTCTCCTTCCTCGATCGATTGATCTCTAACTAGGTTTTCACTCGAATTTTCAGCAGAGTCTCTCTTTTGCAGCTCTAAGCTCTCTCTTCTCATCTGTCACATCATATTCTATTTATATCTTCGAGGCTTTAGGTCAAAGTTAGGGTCAAAACAGTCCAAAAATTTGTCTGAAACTTGAGTTTTTCTATTAGCCCAACGCAGTGCACGATCGTGGCTGGCACTTATTCCTTTCTGTCACGATCGTGGCCTGACTTGACGCTCTTTGTCATGATTGTGCCTCTTGGTGCACGATCGTGGCCTGACTGCTTCTGGTTCTTCCTCTTCTGTCATGATCATGGCCTATGCTTTTTGGCCCGAAAACTCTTTAACTCTTTTCGTTCTTGCCTGTTTACCCTACAACACTAGCAAACACATCAAAGTACCTCAAAAATATATAATTTAAGCTCAAAGATTCAAACTAACCCATAAAAACACTTCACAAAAACTAGCCTAATTAAACTCTAAATGCATACTAAACACTTGAATTGACATTAAAATAATTATCAAATCTACTCTTAAAACACCATACAAATTGTAACTATTAACATCCCCACACTTAAACGTTTGTTTGTCCTTAAGCAAATAAAACAACAATACATAACAAATATATAAAACACACACAATATAGTAATGAGGCAATGGTTTAGACTTCATGAAATAAATTTAATCTCGAATACAATCATTCAGTTATGTCAAATCATTAATATGCAAAATATGTGTCTAGGGGCTTTGAACTAAATATACAACTTAATCGAGACCTAAGTGTTAACTGATTTACCCTTTTCAATTGTACACACATATTAATAATTTTTCGGTCCCTCGGACATTGTAACTATTCCTAAGTACATTTTTCATGAAAATTCAAGCTTATTAGAAATCTGGTAGGTTTTTATTTAAAACACATTTTATTTATTCATTTATTTATCCACTTTTTTTTGGGACCTAGCCTTTTACTCTGAGGCAAACATTTGTGATGAATGTCGATCCGGCTACTCGACTAAGTCAATTGTTTATAGCTTGGTTGAAATGTCATTATAGCCTTTTTACATGAAGGAACACATTTATGATGCGTGTCGATCCGGTTACTCAACTGCATCACGTTTTCAACTGGCTACTAGCTCTACTCATAACCCGAAGGTCAGCGGAATAATGATTATTGAATTAAACTTTTTTTATTACCTACCTTGTTATTTTTAGCTATTCATTTCCATGAAAAAAATACTAGTTGAGATACTTAACATAAAAGGCCTCAAATTATGAATGAATACGACAATCAATAGGGCTCTAAATTTCTACTAAGTCCTAATTAGGCTGTATAATTCTCCAAAGGCTCCCTAATTTACTAATTTTACAAGCTAATGATTTTCCACAACCTAATAGGCTATATCCAAAATTAAAAACAATTCACTCAATCTAGGCCATTCACACATTCACACACTTCACATTGTACAGAATGATAAAATTCACATACAAACGAAAAACAAACACAGAATCCCTCCCCACACTTGAACAACACATTGTCCTTAATGTGAGAAGGAACACACACAACACATACATAAACAAAATATGGAAACAGAAATTTAGAATAACAAAGAATAGAATAAATTAAAGAAAAATAAAAGTAAAAGTAAAATAAAAATGATAGAAACTAAACACATAAAAGATAAAATAAAGTTGGAATTTTTTTATTATTTTTTAATGGGTTAGATTTGGATCCTAAGGAGATGCTGGTGGTGATGGTGCGGGAGGTGGTAGTTGAATACCCTAAGCTTCGAAATACTGATGGAGTCGGTGTATTTCTCAACTCTGGCATCTTTATGTACGCACGACTTCCTTTAATGTTCTGTTGGTTTCAGATCGTGTATCCAAAACCTTGGTCTAGTATTGGTCCTCTTCTTCTTCTTCTTCTTCTTCTGATTCCTCGCTTGTTAAGTCCCTTGCCTGCCTAGTAGGCACAGAACTCGAGCTTGCCTGGCCCGTCTTGGTTCGCACATGTGCTTTTCATTTAAATCCTGCAGACTCATGTTGGTGGACTGAATAATCTCTACCTGATATAGATGATGGTGGTCCAGGAACTCAGACAGATGCACTGTTAACCCCCTCCAATCCACACCAAAATGCTCTGCTATTGCAAATACCAGGTATCCTATTCCAAGATGGTTACTCCACTTTTGCGGAACTGTAGTAAGAGCATTTAGCACATGCGTGGATATGCAGACTGGAATACTATGGTCCATGCACCACAGTATGAACAGTTCCTTGGTTGAACACTTGTTGGTCTCTAATTTATCAAAGACCAGCTGGCATATAAATTTGTGCAGCAACAAGGGTTCATATGACTGGATTGGGAGGGGCAGAAATAGTCATGTTGGTCGACAATGGTAGATTCAGGGAATCCATATATGTCACACATAATCTCTATTGTTAGTTCATACGATCGCCCTCTCAATCAAAACCATAATTCTTTAGTGTTCTTGGGGTCAAACGTTAGGGACGTGAAAAATTCTAAGATTAGCTCCTCATAAACAGGGAATTGAAGCCTAATGAAATGACCCCATTGGATCCTCTCTGCTAAATTTTCTATTTGCTCCCGCACCTCTATCCTATCTAGTGTATCAAAATCAAAATATTTAGGCACAACTATGTGCCTAGAGCGAAGGGAATGGAAACAAGTACCTTGCTCCTTGGAGTAAATGGGAAATGAAGCTCCAAAATCTCTTGCTCGGTTTCACCTCC
>JANIIA010032539.1:0-12327 GCA_027478495.1 Erythroxylum alaternifolium
AGGATGGGTGACCTCCTGGGAAGTCCTGCGGAAAAACAAAACCGTGAGAGCGCGAGGCCCGAGAGGCCGAGGCTCAAGCGGACAATATCTGCAAGCGGGTGGTCTGGGATGTTACAGTCATCCTAGGTTTTCTCTCGGAATTGACGGAATGGAAACTTTTTCGTTAAACTTTTGACTCTCTCTCTTCTTCTCTGCTGGTTGTCACATCATATTCTATTTATATCTTCGAGGCTCTAGGTCAAAATTGAGGTCGAACCGGTCCAAAACTTGAGTTTTTCTATCAGCCTGACGTAGTGCACAATTGTGGCCCTACTTGCCACAATCGTGACCAGGCTGCTTCTGGTTCTTCCTCTTCTGTCACGATCGTGGCCTGTGTGCACGATTGTGGTATATGTTTTTTGACCCAAAAACTCTTTAACTCTTCTCATTCTTCCCTGTTTACCCTGCAACACTAGCAAACACATCAAGGTACCTAAAAAATATACAATTTAATCTCAAAGATTCAAACTAACCCATAAAAACACTTAAACATAAAAACTAACCTAATTAAACCCTAAATGCATACTAAAAACTTGAAATGACATTAAAATAATTATCAAATCTAACCCTAAAATACAATACAAATCACAACTATTAGAGGCGAAGTTACATCATGTATTAATATCATGGCTTCTTTTTCTTCCTCAACAAAGTATGGAATGAAGTCATCGTTTCTTTCTTTTTTTCTTTCCCAATTTCATGCTCCATCTTCATCGAATTCTACATCGCAACTCACCACTACCTTGCCATTGCTTGGGTTGTATAACTTATAGCCTTTTGAGTTGGTGTCATAGCCAACAAAGATATGTTTGACACTTCCATCATTAAGCTTGCTTCTCTCTTGTTGCGGGATGTGTTTGTAAGCAATGCATCCAAACACAATGATTCATAATAGGCTCGTGTCTTCTTTATGCTTCTATTGGCATGTGATCCTTAATACTTGATGTTGGTGAGTGATTAGATATGTGAACTTCACAAGAGACAGCTTTAGCCCAAAACTTCGTAGGCATATTCTTAGCCTTCAAAATGCTTGCCATGCTAAGACTTGTTATATTCTTCCTCCCCACGAAGCTATTTTACCGTGGTGATTTAGGGACCATTAAAGGACGTCGAATTCCATTAGCTTCATAAAATTCGTCAAACTCTACTGAGGTGAACTTGCCTCTTCTATCAGACCCTAGAGCTTTGATTTTGTTGCCACTTTCCTTTTCTATAAGAGCCTTGAAGTTCTTGAATGTAGCAAATGCTTCAAACTTTTGTTTCAAGAAGTATACCCATATCTTTCTACTAAAATCATCAATAAAGAGGATGAAATATTTATTGCCACTAAACGATGATGGATTAATAGGCCCACAAACATCGATATGTACAAGTTGAAGTGGTTTATGTAGCCTCCATTGGAAAACTCTTCCTTGCATTCTTGCTAAGAAGACATGTATCACAGATTTGATTAGGATGGTTAATAAAGGGCATCCCTTTCACCATCTTCTTCTCTCCCATTTCTTTGATGGTGCTAAAGTTCAAGTGTCCAAATCTCATATGTAAACACCATGCTTCCTTCTTTATTATAGCCTTTAAACACTTTACATCAAATGTTTTGAGATTCAATCCTATTCCTTGACATAATGACCTTAGTAATCAATATACCATTTTGATCCTAAAGCCAAAGATAATTAATTTTCATATGAATATCATACACTTTTGCAAAAGTTATCCCAAGATTAAAATATTATTTTTTAACTTACATATAATAAACATCATTCATAAGCTTATGGCTACCATCTTTGCAAGAGATGAGAATTGTACCTTTGCCTTCAGTTTGAATTTTTGATAAGTCTCCAAAAGACACATTGCCTGCACATTTTCATAAAGCTCCATAAACTTTTCCTTTAGAGCACACATATTATTGCTTACACCATTATCTACATACCATAAGCTCATGTCATCCTTCTTTCCCTCCTTGAGTGCTAGCAACATAGTTGATTCATCTCTTCTTTACCATCCACAAGATTAGCTCTTACCTCACCATTATTCATGGAACTATGACATTCCCAAGAATAATGGCCAAACTTATGACAATTTTAGCACTCAATGTTGGATTTTTCATACCTCCTTTCATTACTCTTCAAATTATAAACCCGTCTTTTACCTCTTGCATTTTCACGACCTTTACTTGATTAAAAAGCTCTTTCCCCTTTATTGAAGTTGTCTTGATTACCTCTTCCTCTTCGACCTTGGCCATGTCTATGAGCTCGTCCATGTCCTCGTTTACTTTCTCCCCTATCTTCCTTCAAATAGACCTTGGTTTTGAGAGATTGCTCTAATGCTTCTGCTTGTCTTTTATTAATCTTATCTTCATAAGCTTATAAGGATCCCTCTAGTTATTCATTAGTCATCTCCTTTAAAAAAATTTATTCTTTAATGGAGCACAACACATAGATGAATTTTGGAGTGAGAGTTCAAAAGATCCTTTCCATCATACGAACATCCTCTACCATCTTTCCATATCTCTTCATTTGATTTGTTATCATCTTTACCCTCGAGCAATATTCCGAAATTGATACAGATTCCTTATTTTAATTGCTTCAAAATCCATTCTTAGAGATTAAAGCGTTACTTTCCTTACCTTCTCTACTCCTTGGAAAGACTTTTGTAAGATTTCCCAAGGTTCTTTTGGGGTGGTTGCATCAGCCACCTTTGCAAACATTGAATAATCCAAACATTAGTCAATGATGGTGAGGGTTTGTTGATCCTTCTTCTTTGTCTTCTACTATCTCCTATGCATCATGTGAGCCTGTTAAGGCTTTCATTCAAAGACACCAATTCTCATAATTATCCTTTGTAAGACAAGGATATTATAATGAAACCATTTCAAAATTGGCCACTCTTTTTCTCACAACTTACCCACTATATTTTTTTCACACAAACTTTGTTTTTTTCTAAATTAACCAAGCTCTAATACCACTTTGTTGGAAGGTGGAAGAGTGAATTAGAGATAAGACTATATCACTCAAATTTTTTTCTTTCTTAAAATACTTGGTACAAGAGGTATTTATAAGGAGCTTAAGATTACTATATAACTACTACTTAAATGCCCAACAACTTTCTTCCCAACTAACTTACTAAATGCTCTCTAGAAAAATCTAGTGCTCTAGGCATTATTTACTTATAAGACTATTTTAGAAATAAATCCTAGTCTTACATTGTAATTTTAGATATTTTTCAAGAGAACTTTAGAAACTCTAAAGTTCAAATTATATTTTAACAGTTTAGGCCATCTAGACCTAAATTTTTATCATTGTCACATGAATCTAAGCCAATTTTGATCTTAACAAAGGTAAAGGTACCTTCGAGTTATGTTTAAGTATCTTGGCTTAACGATTCAAAGTCAAGATGGTGTGACTAGGAACATTTTCTGATGGCAGAGAAGAGACTTGTGTAGAAATTCTAATTTCATCACTTATTTCTACTTCGCCCTTAGTCAGTCTCTCATCCTTTAATAGTATTGTGATTATGTTCCAACATTGTTTTAAGGAGGTTTTAATGTAAAAGAATTTGGTATTTTGATCTCCATTATGGATCCATTGACTCTTAGCTTTTTGTCTCCACAAAGAGTCAATTTGTTAAGATAAAGAATAAATTTACAGCTTGAGATCTTAGAATTGTCTTGTTTGATCCTCTAATAACGTTCCATTTTCTACTGGAAGGTCTAGCTGATGTAGCTCTTCCTGTTTTGTCTTTAATTTATTCTCATATGTCTAAAGACTGTCTCATTTCAAGTCTTCAATTCTCTTCTTAATAGCCTTAATTTAAACACCATATCTTGTCAACATTTACATTTAAGATTTTATGCTATAATTATGTCATGAATGACATAAAATCTTAGTACTCCCAACATGTATTAATTGATTGAAATGGCCTTGATCCTCCAATTACTTATGTGGATAGATTAATTAAAAAGGTGCAGTGGTTTGACAATTGTTGTTGTAATTTGAATATCTCTATTTTGGATGATTATTGGAGCTAGCTTGTACTCATAAAAGACTTGTCAATGCATAAGTTTCATAGTGAATTTCCCCAAGTAAACCTTCTCCCTTTTAATGATAAAACAATGAGATATGTTTAATTAATAAAGTTCTTAAAAAGTATTAATAGACTACATATCCCCATTATTATTTGACTATTATGCAATTGATAAGATTTTATTGAAATCCCCAGTTATCAAGTAAGGATTTGAAAGGGTTGAGATAATGCCATTCTGCTTATCCCATAACCTTATTCTATTTTTAGGTTCCATCTTTGCATTAAAAAAAACATAATAGTAATCCAGCTTCCTCTTTAAAGTCTTACTATTGCATAGGATGCTAGGATCATTAAAAGGCCACGAGATAGACCTCTTGATTATACCTAATCCTAATAAGAAGGATAGTTTCCTCAGATTTTAAAGATTAATCATTGTAATCATCTCAATTTTTGTTTCCAAAAGCGCAACCAATGACACCTTTGTGGAATGAATTAAACTCTGCAAGTATTTATCATTAGTTGTGTTAATAATGCCTCTTAGATTCTAGCTAAGGATTTTCATCAAACCTTTGGTTTTAACCTTGTTATTGCACTTGCTGCTCCTTCACTAGTTTTGCTTGAAGATCTCTCTCTATTTTTTCTCTAATAACTGCTATTATTTGCTCCTCATGCTTTTCTTGAAACAATATGATTTTGAAACCTACTTTCCATGTTTTCTCTGCCTCATTAGTGGGTGGAGACTATTGAGTTATTTTGATTTAATCATAATTTGGTTTTGATTCTTAATCTTATCACTATATTTGGAATCGACATTCCCAAATTATGTTAACTTTATGTTCCTTCTCTTCTTTCACCATTTCTTGTTGTGTTTATTAGGAAACTAGGTCGAGATTCGATCCTGACCTCAGCGGAACAATTAGAAAACTTTTTTACAAATTGGTTTCCTAAAAAATAAAATCAAATTAATTCTATAAAATGATTAACACATAAATCATAATAAAGTGTAAATCTAAATTCGTACCTTATTCCAAAGTCTGATCATGATCTTATAGTATCCCTCAAACCATTTCTAAAATCGATTCGTCTCAACCACCATAGCGGCACAAATGTCCGGCCTCTAAAGGTATCTACATAATAGGTTGAGAGAATTTTGTAACACTTACAGAGAGGTTAAGCAATAAGTGCTAGCTCCATAGATCTTAAGCCTATTTATAATAAGCTTTGGATGTTTTAATAACTTAATTAAAATTAAATTCTAATTTCAATTAAACTTTAATTAGAATTACAAACAATTCTAATTAAATACCAATTATGCCTAAATAAGATCCAATATCCCATATTGATCCTTATTTATTAGATATCTCATATTTAATCATAAAGTTTCTTAAACTTAACAATCAAGTTCAACTTGATTAAAATATCTTTGCTCTCTTCAACCCATTCTTTATGTAAGATCTATTAGGTTTCCAAATATGTTGGCAATGATTATAAATTGTAATTCTAATTCATAATCAGAATTAGATAAATTAAAAATCTTTTTAATTTATCTTTGATTCTCCAATTAAACAATTTATAATCATAGATCAAGATTGGCATTTAGCAATGCATCATGACCACCCAAATATTTAAAAATGTTAAAATAGTTTTTACTAACCTTTTCATGCATAATTTTTTTAAATAATTTAATCATTTCATCATACAATGTTCTGATTAAACATAAAGTATGAAATTAATGTTTACTATATTTTTAGTCCAATCATATTAGTTCTCCATCATTAGATATCGATTCAGTTAATAACATTTATAAACTATTTACAAAACGTCATTATACTTTGGCCAAAGATTTCTCGAATTAATACTAATCGAGAATAACAAAACATTCTCGCTAATTACTTTAGGCTGATGAATCTTATCTTGATCACACATATATCTCTATATAGTTCACGTTATATCCAATGACTACCAATTGACCAATCTATGATTAAATAGGTCATAAGTAGTATCAAAATATAGCAATTCCTATACAAGATAACTTTAGAGACTTCAAGTCAAAGGATCAGTTATACAATCATCTTAATGAGAATTTCATAAACATACAAGTAATGTTCTAAATGGATTGCTCATATCGAATTTTTTATATGAACTTTTTCTTTAACAAGGACCCACATATTTGTTTAAATATCTCCATACTTTAGCCTATGAGGTCGACTACTTCCTTCATAAGGAAAAAAAATGTATGTTAATGTTTTTGCATGCTATTAATGTCCAATCTCAATAAAATAATGACTAGGAATAATATAGGGATAATACATAAATGTAATATCAATCTCATAATTATAATCTCATTATAATTTTATTTACAAAGTACGATTATCCTATGGACTTTATCATGTACATCTAAACATGTACAAGATAAAGAATGTCTTTAAATAATTGTCACTAAATTACAACCAAAGTGATTGGTTGTAGGGCATAAACTAATAGTGTTTGCAGATATTTCATTATCATTTGTGATCTCAAAAAAAATCTCTATCAAGTCAACTAGTATATCTGAGCTGGCATTGATCCTATTGTTTATATCATTCTCAATAATTGGGTTGATGCCAAGCACATTCTCTTCATCATTGCAGTTAATAAGGGAGATTTTGTTGGGAGAAGAGTTGGATTTCTTTTCCAATATCGTTATTTAATTATTAGCAGGCATGATTCGAGTTTAAATTTTATTAGAATGTAGCAAGTTAACCACTTTTCTTAATCTGATAATGTTATAAGCTCGTTAACTAAAGGAAATTTTGTACTATTAAATTTTCATTCAATTGGTTGTTTATCACTCAAGTCACTCAATCCTTCCAGATGATCAATTGTCTATCCTCCTGCTTAATGTTGATAATTAATTCAAAATTGTTTCTAGAAGATCTCTACATGAATTGACTTAGTTTAGAAGCAATTTTCAGGTGTGTAAAAACTACAGGAGTATTTTTTGGTATAGTTTTTATTTTTGGAATATGTTCTATAGTGAGTAGTTTTTAGAATTAATGGCTGGTTATTTTTAGAAAAGTAGTGGATGATAATTTAGGAAAGTAGTAGTTCTTTAAATACATTATAAGTCTATTTAAGTTAGCGCAATACATTAACAGAAGTGTGGTTCTTTTTATCTAGAAATTTTTTTCTCTCTGTCTTTATAAATACTTGTACAACAGTGCAGTATTGTTAGCTGTTTTATCTTCTATTTAGCTCTCAACAATCCAACACTTAACTGCAACTCCAGTTTGAGCTTCCTCTGTACTATATATGGAGTTCATCTTAAGGTATCGTTTTAAAAAATCCTCAACAAAATTAGACACATAAAGAGAATCCAAATTAATGGTATAGTTAGATGGATTTGTGGTAGAGCCTAATTCTAAATCCTAGGAAAAATCTTCCATAATAAAGATATCATATAATTGTCCATCAATATTAAACCCCATCTTTTTGTTGATGATATCTTTTATAAGAGTAGATATCATAACTCTGGGGAAATGTCAATTTTTATTTTAGATCTTGTGCCCCAATCTACATTATTATTGCTTTTGAGAATACGTCTTGATAAACTGAAGAATTTTCATACCAAGGTTGTGTTAATTTGCTAAATAACTTGACCCAAACAATCCTTTCGTTGCTAATAGAATTACTATTCCATTCTCCTATATAATCAAAAAATTCAAAGGCCTAATCATTGTTACCTGTGAGAAAGCAAGTAGATCCTTTCTAGCATGGAATGCAATTAGTCCTTGATTCTCTCATATTGATTTTGTTTGTTCGACATCAATGCATGCCTCATAAACGTACTGTTTAGCCAAATTGATGACTCTAGGATCCTTGAGTACCCCTACTGCCCTTTTTTTTAACATTCCATGTTAACCTATTTTGTATTGAATAAGATGCCCTTTATTCAATGATTGACTGATGTCTTTTGTGCTTTAAAAGTTCTTAACTACCTCCATGTATGTTCTATGATCTTTGGTGTATCTCTAGGGTTATCTATGAAAGACTTGATTCATCCAGCCATACGCTGGTGAGAAGGTTGTTTATAAGCAACATCATTATTCCACCTTAGAGTAGCAGATTGATATTTGTCTTTAAAAGTAGCCAACTTGTATATGCCAATGTAAGCATAATTACTACATAGCCATAATTGCAATAGTCCTTTAATCAAGATCTCAAAATTCTATATTTTCACCAAAATATAAAATATAAAATAGGAATTACATATCTTGGTCCATCCCATCCAGGTGATTGAATATAGAGAAACTTGATTTCTTTCCTCTTTCCCTCAATAATCATGCTTTCTAATGGTGAAAACATAAAGAGAGGCATATGGGCGAGAGAGAGGAACAGTTTCTATGAAATAAGGATATCTTAATTGTTTCCATCAAACGGTAAGTTTAAAAAACAAAAACTTATTTGACTTAATCAAATTGACCTATCAAAAATTAGCACTTAATATTATTAAAACCATAATTATTAATGAGCCACATAATATATATAGGTTTACATTCTCCCACTTGGCTCATTAATTGAAAAATTCTATATCATGGTTTCTTAATAAATAAACATTCTGCGCATAAACTTTGGTAAATTCTTTAATGTTGATTATATCATAAATCATAATCAAACAAAGATACTGATAAGAGTTTAAACGATTTCATATATGAAAAAACGACATAATTCTTTCCACATACTACAATATTATGGCTTTATTCAATATGATCCATAAATAAGAAACACATTAGTGGTCCAACAACCATGTCTTTTTTAACAACAAATCCTATCAACATAATTTATTCATAAATGTATGCTATAAAATAGGATTGATAGAAACATAAGCATAAATGAGCTCACAATGTCAAAATACAAACATCATAAAACTCAATAATGGTATCCCATAATACCATTCTTTCAACATGTTCTTTAAAGACTTTTGGTGTCAATCCTTTCGTTAAAAGATCTGCAATCATATAATTAATGCTAATATATTAAACTGACATTGTTTGTTTATGAACTTCTTCTTTAATAGACAAGTATTTTAATTTCATATGTTTAGCATCTTTAGCATATTTGTCGTTCTTTCAAAAGAAAACTATTGTAAAATTATCGTAATAAATTTTTGACAGCTTGACAATAATATTAACAACTCCCAATCCAAAAATAAAATTTTGCAACAACAATCCTTGAATTGTAGCTTCAAAACATATTACAAATTCAACTTCTATAGTGGACGTAACAATGATAGACTGCTTCACACTTTTATAAGAAATAGCCCCTCCAGCTAATAAGAAAAGGTAGCCAAAAGTGGACATTCTGGTATTAATGCCACCGATATAATCTAAATCTGAATATCCAATCACTCCCAGATGATTGAATCTCTTATAAGTGAGCATATGATCTTTATTACCTTGTAGATATCTTAAAACTTTCTTTGAAACTTTCTAATGATCCAATCCAGGATTACCTTGATGCCTACCTAGTATACTAATAGCAAAGCTAATGTCTAGTCTAGTGCAAGTTTGAACATACATTAGGCTTCCAACAATTGATGTATAAGGAATATTAGCCATTTGCTTATATTCCAATTCATTCTTTGGACATTGATTAAGATAAAACTTGTCTTCCTTCTAAATTGGAACTACACTTGTAGAACAATTTGTTATGCCAAATCTCTCCAAAACCTTATTAATATAAGCTTTCTGAGATAATCCTAATAGTCCTTGTGACCTGTTAGGGAATATTTCAATTCCTATCATATAACTGGCTTCTCCCTTATCTTTCATTTCAAAATTATTAAAGAGAAATTTCTTGGTGTTGTGCATTAAACCAAGATCATTAGTAGATAACAAGATATCATTAACATAAAGAACCAAAAATATGAACTTATTACCATTGATTTTGAGATATATACACTGATCAATGATGTTTTCTTTAAACCCAAGGGAGGTAATGGTATCATTGAACTTAAGATACCATTGCTGGAAGGCTTGGTTAAGTCCATATATAGATTTCTTAAGTTTACACAATATGTCTTCCTTTCCTTTAATTAAAAAACCTTCAGGTTGATTCATATTCACTTCTTCCTCTAAATTACCATTAAGAAAGATTGTTTTTACATCTATTTGATGTATCTCCAAATCATAATAACCAGCTAGTGTCGTAATAATTCTTAAGGAGTCTTTCTTTGAACAAGTGAAAAATTCTCCTAATAATCAATGCCATCTTTCTGAGTGTAATCTTTAGCAACAAGTTTACATTTATGTCTTTCAATATTGCCATAAGAGTCACATTTGGTCTTAAAAACCACTTATATCCGACTCTCTTACAACCTTCAGGCAATTTGACTAAATCCTAAACTTTATTATGCTCTATAGACTTCAAATCTTCTTTCATAAAATCAATCCATTTAGTATAATTACTACTTTCAATGGCTTGCGAAAACGAAAATGGATCATCCTTATTTCCTAAGTCAAATTCTGACTCTTTTAGATATACCACGTAATTATTAGAAATAACTAGTTTTCTAAGTCTTTGAGACCTTTTTCATTTTATTTCTTATGGTTGTTCTACAATTAGAATATTAATTGAAAGTTTAATAGGTTCATTAACTACAAGCTCTTCATGAAGTGTTTAGTCATTTATTTGTTGCTCCTGTAAATTGTTAAACTATTTTACAGCTGTAGGAGTAACATGTATTGAAGAAGTCGGTAGGGGAACTTGAACTTTTATTTCTTCAATAACTACATTACATGGTCTTTCAATACTCCCACAGGTTTCACCATTCTTAATGAACCTAGCATTTCTAGTTCCAACAATTTTTGTTATATGATTAGGACAATAAGATCTATACCCTTTAGAATTTTCTCGATAACCAATAAAAATCCACTAATTGTTCTTGCATCCAATTTCTTTTCATGTGGATTATAAATTCTTACTTCTGTTGGGAAACCCCAAACATACAGGTGCCTTAAACTAGGTTTCCTTCCAGTCCATTGTTCAAAAGGGGTCTTTAGAACTACCTTACTAGGAACCCTATTTAACAGGTAAACAACAGACCCCAATGTATGCATCCACAATGATAAGGGTAAAGACCAATAACTTAACATACTCCTAACCATATCCATTAATGTATAACTACACCTTTATTCCACAACATTTTGTTGTGGTGTACTTGACATTGTATATTGAACACATATACCATGTTTTTCAAGAAATTTGGCAAATGGACCCACGCATTGTCCTGACTCTGACTCATTATATTTGTCGTAAAATTCACCACCCTAGTCAAATCTAACAATTTTCACCTTTCTTTTTAATTGCCTCTCTACCTCATGAACAAACACCTCTAACGCATTTGTTACTTGAGTCTTCTCATGCAATAAATAGACATATCCATAACGTGAAAAGTCATCAATAAATGTGATGCAATACTTTTCTCTATTAAAAGATGGAACATCAAAAGGCCCACATATATCAGTGTGTATAATTTCAAGAAGCTATGTGCTTCTTGTGGCTCCTTCCTTTGTGTGTTTGGTTTGCTTTCTCTTAATGCAATTCACACACACACCAAAATTAGTGAAGTCCAAATTTGGTAAAATTTCATTCTTTATTAGTCGACTTTGTAGTCTTTCTTTAAAAATATGACCTAAACGTTTACACTACAAGAAAGCTAAACTTTCATTAATTAAACCACATTTAGTACCAACATAATGATGCAAGGTTAGTAGGGTTTCAGCAAAAAGGTTATCAAGATTTAACTTCTATAGGCCAGAGGCCATCATAAAGAATACTAAAACCAATAAGGCAATTGTTTTTAAATAAACTAAAACATCCACTCCCAAATTGAAAGTATAACCAATAGAATCAAGTTCAAATAAGAAAACTAAATTATGGGAAACAGAAAGTATATAAATTTTCTAAAATAAATCTAAGTGATGTCCAATATCTAAAATCAAATGATAAGATCCTATGGCTTTAACTAGAGCTTTGATACGATTCCTTATCAAAACAAACTTTTCATTTGAGTTTGTGGTTTAGGTTATAAGGAATTCCTGCAAGGTATTTGAAACATAAGTGGTACAACCAGAATCAATCCACCAAGTACTATAAGGAACTGCAGCCAAATTAGATTTGAAATATACTAAAGCACTAAACTTACCTTTTGCTGGAACCCCTCCCCGGGCGGGTCCACGGCCCGACGTCTTACGTGACATCTGGACCCGTGGCCCACGGGGGAGG
>JANIIA010032550.1:0-12327 GCA_027478495.1 Erythroxylum alaternifolium
GATAATAGAGCTTTATGGAAGTTCTATTCGTATATGATGTTTGAATGAAAATATGTTTGTTTGAAGGGAACCAAGAACTTCAAAATCAAGAGCAAGAGGAAGAACAAACTTGAGTTTGGAGTTACAAGTAAATAAGTGGGTAATACATTTATAGTCGTTATGTTGATGAGCTAAATTATTTACTTGTATGTGTACTTAAATGCTTGTTTTTATTCACTGTGAATATGGGAAAAATAATCTGTGATTGAAATTATGTTTGCTTTGAGACTATACTGCTTTTAGTATTAATGAGAAGAAGAAAAACACAAATTTCATGAAAATATGATTATGACATGAAATATGTAAGCATCTAAAATTTGCTTGTGTGGGCAAGAGAGATATCATTTTGTTCGTCACGTGCACGTTGAAAGCCTTCTCTCGATTGCCCGCTTATGGCATATGAGCTCCAGAAAATGGACTCATTTAATTCATGGTGTAAACTTCAGTTTCACTATTTCGTTCTATGGGATTCTCTCAAGCCATTATATTTATGCATTTTCTTTAAATGGCTAAACACGACAAATGATTGAATGCTATGTTTTGATGATTGAAAATTTTACCTGATTCAATTTATGTAAGAATATGTTTATTTGTGAGCTTGAACTGTGGATAATATATATTTAAATATGATATAAATTTATGTATATGTTTGGTTGTGTGTGTGTGTGGCTCATCGCTAATGGCTATAACTGTATTAGTCACTGAGCTTCCTAGCTCACCCCATTACCTTTCCACTCCTCAGGTGCAGAAATAGCAAATCAACATTGAACCTTGCAAAAACTTCAGCTAACTCCAAGAATTTCTATCTTTTGTAACTAAGTTAGTTCAATCATTTTGGTAGCTTTATAAGCATGTCCAGCACAGGCATTCATAATTGTATTTTTGTATTATGCTACTAATTTGGCTTTTGATATGTAACTGAAGCAATGTTCACACTCTGTTTGTTTGAGAAATGAATGAAAGTAAGAGTTGAAGAATTTCTTTTCTGTTCATGTTCAAATTCTCTTCTCTGTTAAGTTATTAACTTCAGTTAGGAATACAAGGGGATAAAAGTGTGTTTTGAAACTTCAATGAATAAACTATATTGATCTAGGCAGAATTTGACAAAGTCGTCTTTATTCAAGTTGTATCTCTTTCTTTTAGCTTTTAAACGACATAAAGTTTATAATTTTTGGACTTCAGGATTGACAGTTATGATGATTTGAAGTAAGAGTGTTCAGTCGGGGTTGCACGATCATGCACATGCATGATCGTGACAACCTTAATTTTTTAGGAATGTAGCGATTGTGCACAAGCATGATCGCAACGAACAAAGTCGCGATCGTGCGTAAGCATGACCATGACTTCCCCCTCTCACGCCCGTGACATTTTCAAAGTCACACTCGTGACTTTTTCACTTATTCTTTTTTTATTTTATTTATTATTGGTATGTTTATTTGTTCGACTCTCAATCTAATTTATTTTCATGTCTATTTTATTTTATGCTAATTTATTGTATTTGTTTTTTCTACCACCAAGGAATTTAATTCTTTTTATCTTGATGTTAGTTATATTTATTTATTTATTTATTTTAAAAAGTTCCCCAATTTTGGCACCTTGTTGCCATGAAATAAGAACCGAGACCTGGAGCCAACATCTTTGATATCAGAGCCCAAGGTTTCTAAGGATCCCTAGGCTTAGAATATGTTATATTATGAAATATATGATGTGTGATAAAGTGTTTTATTGCTAAATTATTTGTTTACACTGTGATAAAGTGTTTTATTGCTAAATTATTTGTTTACACTGTCGAGTTTATTAAATTCATTAAGTGATATGCATATGATGCATATATGTAAGAAATAAAATTAAAATGAAAAGTAAGCTAAATGATAAAGTTTTATTGAAGGAGTAAAATGTCATCTCGTCAAAGAACACGAGGAGTTTTGTAAGGATCTGCCGCACCTGATTCTCCACTAAGAGAGGAGGGTATTGATGAGTCTAAAGCCTCAGTGATTACTGAGGCGACCGTAGGGCAGGAAAGCGAGCCCTTTCAACCAGAAACGCAGGAGTCTCCTCTTCCTTCAGAGCAAATTCCTAATCTGTTTGATCCTAGAATGTTCCAAGCCTTTGCTCAGGCTTTTGTTCAGGCCATGGGCCAGATGCCATCAACTTCTACCCCAGCACCGGCTAAGAAAGGGAGATAATTTGATAAGCTGAGGAAGTATGGTGTAGTGGACTTCAATGGAACAACCGATCTAGATGAAGCTGAGACTTAGTTGAGGAAGACAGAAAGAATATTGGAACAGATGGATTGTGAAGATGACGAAAAGATTGTATATGCTGTAAGCTTGCTACAGGGAGATGCCCTGTATTAGTGGGAAAGCGTACCAGGGAGCCAGTTAAAGCCACCAGTGTTAACCTGGAAAGATTTCCAAGCTGCCTATAAGAAGAAATATCTATCTAAGGTGTATATTCAGCAGAAGCAGAGAGAGTTTTTAAGTCTCACCCAGAAGGAGATGATGGTGAGTGACTATGAGCACAGATTTACACAATTATCCAAATATGTAGCTAAGCTAATGATGAGCGAAGCATCTAAGTGCCGAAGATTTGAAGTAGGATTGCATTTGGCCATAAGAGAAAAAGTGGTTGTGCAAATTTTTTGTGACTTTCAACAGCTGGTAGAGGCTGCTTTGAGGGTTGAAAATGTGGAAAAACATAAAGAGTGCAGTGAATAGAAAGAGGAAAGGAAGAGAACAGCTTAGCAGGGGAGGTAGTGCGCCTATGCTAGGAAAGAATGCCAAGACTTCTCCTGCACTGTCTGAGGTTAGGAGCGGTGATTCAAGTATGCCCAAACCGACTAGAACTATTTCTCTTCAAGCCTCAACTGTAGGAGGCAGCAGAAGAGGAGAGGGGAATAAGCCATCCTTTCCAAAATGTGACCATTGTGGCAAATTTCATAAAGGGGAGTGTTATCGACTAACTAAAGCTTGGTTTAATTGTGGAGAGAAAGGACACATGGCTAGAGAGTGTCCGCAGTATGTTAAACAGGTGGGAACTCATATGCAAGATTTAAAGAGGGCTAAGACTGTGAAAGTTAACTCTGCAACTGAAGTGAGCAGTTATAGTGGAGCCAAGAAAGTAAATCCTCCAAGAAGATCGAAAGGGCATGCACCAGCTAGAGTATTTGCAATGACGAGGGAGGAAGCAAAAGCAACTCCAAAAGTTGTTACTAGTATGGTAAATTGTTTAATGATGATATTATTGTTTTAATTGATCCGGGGTCTACCCACTCTTTTATTTCATCAAGTATGATTATGCATGATAGAAATTTAAGTCCATTAGATAGTCCTTTAATGGTTAGTACCCCGATTGGCCAATATGTCATTATTAGTCATGTTTATCGAAAGTGTGAAATATGTATGGGTGAGATAAATTTAGTGGTGGATTTATTGCCATTGGAGATGAAGGGATTAGATGTGATTTTGGGCATAGACACCTTACAAAAATATAACGCTAATTTGAACTGTAAACAGAAGACAATAGAGTTTGAATTGGACAAAGGGAAAAAGGTGGTGTTTGTGGGAGATAGGAAGGCAAGCCCACCCCAAATTATTTAAGCTCTAACAACAGAGAAAATGATGAAGAAAGGGTATGAAGCATTCTTGGCATATATGTTGGACATGAAGGCAAATGAAGAAAAATTAGAAAACATTCTTGTGGTCAGGGAATTTCTAGATGTCTTTCCGGAGGAACTACCAGGACTACCACCACCTAAAGAGATTGAGTTCACCATAGAGCTTCTTCCAGGCATGGCACCAATATCAATTCCACCCTATAGAATGACTCCGGCAGAATTGAAGGAGCTTAAAGAGCAGTTAGAAAAGTTGTTGGAGAAAGGTTTTATTAGGCCTAGCTCTTCGCCTTGAGGAGCTCTGGTTCTCTTTATGAAAAAGAAACATAGGTCCTTAAGGATGTGTGTGGACTACAGGAAGCTTAACCAGGTCACCATCAAAAATAGATATCCTCTCCCACGCATAGATGATTTGTTTGTTCAACTATAAGGAGTAAAAGTCTTTTCTAAGATAGACATGAGATCAGGCTATCATCAATTGAGAATAAAGGAGTCTAATGTGTCAAAGATTGCTTTTAGAACACGAAATAGGCATTTTGAGTTCTTAGTTATGCCCTTTGGATTAACTAATGCCCCTGCAGCCTTCATGGACCTAATGAATAGAGTCTTCAAGCCTTTCCTAGATCAATTTATCATAGTCTTTATTGATGATATACTAGTTTATTCTAAAGGCAACAAGGAGCATGAAGAACAACTAAGGATTGCCTTGGAGACATTGAGAAAGAAAGAGTTATATGCAAAATTTGATAAAAGTGAATTTTGGCTAAGGGAAGTGGTGTTTTTTGGACACATCATTTCGAAAAAAGGAGTACATGTGGATCCACAGAAAATAGAAGATGTCGTTAAATGGGAAGCACCTAAGAATATAGCATAAGTGAGGAGTTTCTTGGGATTAGCCGGTTATTACAGACGATTAGTAAAAGGCTTTTCCATAATTGTAGCCCCACTTACCAAGTTGACAAGGAAGAGTCAAAAGTTTGTGTGGACAGAAGAACGTCAGATGAGCTTTGAGGAATTGAAGAAGAAGCTTACAACTGCACCAATTCTAACTTTACCTTCTAGTAGTGATGGATATACAGTATATAGCGATGCCTCTGGGAAAGGATTACGGTACGGTACGTGTTGATGCAAGGAGATAAAGTGATTGCCTATACTTCTAGGCAATTAAAATCTTATGAGATGAATTATCCCATGCATAACTTGGAATTGGCTGCTATAGTCTTTACATTAAAAATATAGAGACATTATTTATATGGAGTAACTACTAAGGTATTTACAGACCACAAGAGTCTTAAGTATTTGATGAGCCAAAAAAAGTTAAATTTGAGGCAAAGAAGTTGGTTAGAATTATCAAAGGATTATAACTTGATGATAGACTACCACCCGGAGAAAGCTAATGTAGTAGCGGATGCAATGAGTAAGAAATCCACTATGACACATTTGAAGACAATATATCTTCCTTTGTTGAAGGAATTAGCCAAACTGAAGGTGACGTTGAGGCAAGTCGAATCTGGTGGTATATTGGCTAATTTTAGAATAAAGCCAGCGTTAAATGAGAAGATTAAGACTTGCATGAACAAGATAAATACTTGGGCAAGCTCAAAGAAGAAATTAAAAATGGTAAGCCCTCTGAAATAGGAATAAGAGGAGATGGATTGATGGTGATAGGCAACAGATTATGTATTCCAGATATGCAAGAGATGAAGGATGAAATTCTTGATGAGGTACATAATGCTCCATATGCAATGCATCCGGGGAGTACCAAAATGTATAGAGATTTAGAAGAACATATCTAATGGAGAGGAATGAAGAAAGACGTTACAGAGTATACTGGGACATGTTTGGTGTGCCAATAAGTTAAAACAGAACATCAAGCACCCACTAGTAAGCTTAAACCCTTGTTTATTCCTGAATGGAAGTGAGAGAAGATTATAATGGATTTCTTAATGGGATTACCAAGGAACAGCAGGAAGCATAACGCAGTATGGGTGATTGTTGATAGGCTAACTAAGTCAGCACATTTCTTGCCAATAAGACAGACAGATTCTTTGAATGCCTTGGCCAGGAAATATATAGATGAAATAATCAAACTTCAAAAAAATCCAAGTTCTATAGTCTCAGATAGAGATCCTAGATTCACCTCCAGATTTTGGGAAAGTTTGCAAGAGACTTTAAGAACTAAGTTGCATTTTAGCACAGCTTTTCATCAACAAATTGACGGCCAATCAAAGAGAACAATAAAGACATTGGAGGCAATGATAAGAGCTTGTGTTATGGACTTTAAAGGCTTATGGGATGAACATCTACCTTTGAATGAGTTTGCTTATAATAATTCCTACCACTCAGGAATTCAAATGGCACCTTATAAAGCTTTGTATGGTAAGAGGTGCAGAACTCCTATTTGTTGGGACGAGGAAGGTGAAAGAAGACTTATAGGACCTGAGTTGGTATAAGATACATTTCACAAAATTAATTTGGTGAAACAAAGACTCAAGGCAGCTCAGGACAGGATGAAGAGTTATACAGACACACATAAGAAGGACATGGAATATGAAGTTGGAGACAAAGTACTTCTTAGAGCCTCACCATGGAAAGGAGTCTTAAGATTTGGTAAAAAGGGTAAACTCGGTCCAAGATACATAGGCCCTTATGAGATTATTGAGAAGATTGGGCCTCTCGCTTACAATTTAGCCCTACCGCCAGAATTATCCAAGATTCACAATATTTTTCTTGTATCGATGTTAAGGCGACATAGATTAGATCCCTCACACATAGTCCAACCATCAGAGGTTCACTTAAAAGAGGATTTGACTTATGAAGAATAATTAGTGGAGATTTTAGATTCAAAGGAAAAGGTCTTGAGAAAAAAGACTGTGAAACTGGTTAAAGTTTTATGGAAGAACTATGCAAGAAAGGAGGCATCATGAGAATCTTTGGAAGCTATAAAGGAGAAGTATCCACACCTGTTTGTAGACTCAGGTAAGAATTTCGAGGGCAAAATTCTTTAAGGTGGGAGAAATGTTGGACCCTAAATTTTTCTTAGAATTTATTTTATTTAAATTAGAAAGCATGAATATAAATTAGAATTCTTGAATTAGTAAATTTTTAAAGTTTAATTAGGTAAATAATTAATTACGTGTGGTTGTATGGATTAAAAGGAAAAGTTAGAATTAAGTTAAAGGGTTAGAAGACATTAGATTAAATATGGAAGGGTAAGCTTGGAAAGACAAAAGTTTATCTTAAACTAATAAGAAAAGAAGAGAAGAGAGTCGTGTATAGTAAGAAAGAAAAATAAAGAAAGTCGTGGAAGAAACTAGAAGACGATAACAAGAAATTGAAGCATAGAAAAAGGAGGAAGAAGAAGAAAATTTTTAGGTATTAAAAAAGAGTTTAGCCGAAAATTTTTAGGTATTTCCTATCTTTTCTTCTTACTTTAATATAAGAAGAGTGAAAGTAGATTTTATATTGAAAATGAAGAGAGAAAGAAGAGAACCAAGAAATTTGTTTTCTTAGATCTTTATGGATTTCTAACAATATCTTAGTTCTTCTAACCTAGATAAAGCTTATTTTTGGATAGTAGAGCTTTAGGGAAGTTCTATTTGTATATGTTGTTTGAATGAAAAATATGTTTGTTTGAAGATAATCAAGAATATAGAAGGCGAGAGTAAGAGGAAGAACAAACTTAAGTTTGAAGTTACAAGTAAATAGGTGGGCAATACGTTTATAGTCGTTATGTTGATGAGCTGAATTATTTGCTTGTATGTGTACTTAAATGCTTACCTTTTATCATTGTGAATGTGGGAAAAATAATCTGTGATTGAAATCATGTTTGCTTTAAAAGACTCTACTGTTTTTGGTATTAATGAGAATAAGAAAAAACACTAATTTTATGAAAATATGATTATGTGGGCAAGAGAGATTTCATTTCGTTCGTCACATGCAAGTTGACCTATAGCCTTTGAAGTAAATCACACGTTAATATAGAAATTACGTACAATAGATAAAATACATAAGAAGGGTGGTTGAATTGTGTATTCTCTTCGTGAATACAAAATCTTTAATTTTTTTTATAAGAACTTCTCTGACTTGTTAAAAGAATATCACTAATGTTATACGAAAATTGTTACGTAGATAAATCACAAATAACTTCTATATGCTTTTTTTAAAAAACAAAATAGAATAAGTTGAGAGATAGAAGATAGACATTTCGATTTTATACTAGTTCACCCCAAACCATGGGCTACGTCCAGTCTTCAGAATTCGTCTGAGTTTTCACTATACTTCAGCAAATTTACAACTATTTTTCTTCCCTTCTAGAGCCTCTTCAGGTCTCTTACACCAAGTATTCTTTCAGCTATCTTAGCCTCTCTAGGCTCTTAGCCTTTTCTTTCTCTCACTAGAAAGATATTGTGGGCTATTATTACAGTAGGTTTAGCTCTCTTAGTATCGCACTATAGAATTTTTCTTTTCTAAGTATACACTTGAACGCTCAAAATATGTAAGATCAAAAGTTTTCTGAAAAGTTGAAAAGTTATTCAATCTTCGACTACGACTAGTATTTATAGCCTAATTAGCCAACTGCTTCTTGATTCTTGATAACTGCTTCTTGAGTCTTAATAACCGCTTCTTGAATATTAATAACTATTATTTAGTTGAGTTCTGTAACTAACTTTAACTAACTAACTGCTCGACGTATTAGTGTATCTTCTGCTTTGTATCATCAATGTTTTCTTCTTCTGTGTTTTGTTTCTTTTGTGTTCTCCACTTCGCCTGTGTTTTGTTTCTTTTGTATCTTCTGCTTCTTCTGTGTTTTGCTTCTTCTGTGTTTTGTTTCTTCTGTATCTTCTACTTTTTCTATGTTTTGCTTCTTATATGTTTTGTTTCTTCTGTATCTTCTGCTTCGTCTGTTTTTTGCTTCTTCTATGTTTTGTTTCTTTTGTATCTCCACTTTGTCTGTGTTTCTTTCTGTATCTTCACTTCTTTTGTGCTTTGCGCTTCTTCTGTATCTTTACTTCTTTTGTGTATTTCTTCTGTGTTTTGCTTCTTCTGTGTATTTCTTCTGCGTTTTGCTTCTTCTGTGTTTTGCTTCCTTCTGTGTATTTCTTCTATGTTCTCACTTCTTTTGTGGTTTATACTTCTGCACAGTTAACATACTCATCAAACTAGTTCATTTATTTGTAAGATTATTATTATTTGAGTGTCATTAAAATTAATCATCATAAAGTCCTCCTGACTTAATAATCTCCCCCTTTTTTATGATAACAAATATTCATAATTTAGAAAGATAAAAGTGAATGAACTATTTTTATTCAGATAATGAATAAGAAGATATTAATAAACACATATACTATCTTCGTTTCTTTCTTCCGCTTTTGCTTTTGCTTCTGTTTCTGTTTTTCTCTTCTCCCCCTATTCTTTTCTTCTTTCTTCTTCCTTCTACTTTTCTCCCCCTTTCTTCTGTTCTTCTCCCCCTATTTGTTATTAATCAAAAAGTTTATCGCAGATGCTTCATAATTTTAGAAAACATATGTTGCATATCAGTTCTAATCAACTTGAGGTCTTCTTTTATTGACACTCGTAAATAAGCTACTTCCTCGTGTAGATCACCAACTGAGTCACTCAAATCATCAACCTTAGATGAATTTCTTCAATCTCCTTAACCAAGGCTTCTTGACTCCACTGTTGAGAGTGACTAACTTCTTCCATACCAATTGTAGGAACTCGTTGAGGTGCACTTGATGGATAGAAGTTTGTTTCAACATGTGTTTCTGAAGGTAAAATATCTAATTCAATGATTTTGATCACTGGAGGTTTGAACAATTGTTTTCCTTCAGGGAGATCAAGGTCATCAGGTTTAGGTAGTTTTGGAATTGATTTTCCAAAAAGGTGAAGGACATCTCTAATTTAAGATATAGAACTCAAAGGTCTAAGGTGCATGTTTAGGTGCATAAGAGTTTCTGAGTTGAAACTAATACCTTTAACCATAATAGTTCTGAACTGTCATTTGGTCACTCTTCCAACTACTTGAGAAGTTGCATCTGTGGTGAAGCGTCTAAAATGACTTCCTGATGCCTTTGAGATGTGATGTGAAACATAGATTTCTCTTGATTGCTCTGCATTGCATGCCTCATCTATGTTTTTCACAGCTTCTTGTATTTGATCATCTATAAGGTCACCTATTTTTGCTTGAGGGTACATCTTCTGTTTCCCTTTATCTACATTGCGCACAATGTTTAAAGCTCTAGGTTGTATATCTGGTACAATCTTGATCAATTTTCTACCTGTGACTGTAGATAGTATATCAATCCTTAGTCATCTTTAACATATATGGTTCTGATTTTTCATCTCTCAGAATCCTATATAATCTTCTTTCTTCATGATTCAAAAGATGTATAGACTGATTATTGACCAGTATAGGTTCAACTTGTACCTTGACTAACCTTTTCATAGGTTCTCTTATAATAATTGAGCTTCTGCTTCTAACAGGTACCATTTCTTCTATCACCTTCATTCTCAAGTCCTCTTTTCTGATAGGACTATGAGATACCAGTTTGTGTTCAACTGATTTTTCCTTTTATTGACCACCAGTTGAAGTACTCTCTTTCCGACTGGTCTTCAGCTTCTTACTTTCTTCTACTAGTCTAAAAGGTGGTTATGGTTGGGGTCTCTTCCTTTCAAACTCCAACTTTCTTTTAACTTCTGTCTCTTTAGTCAATTTTTCCTACTTTTCTTGCAAATTTGAGACTAAAGACCTAGTAGCCTGTGGTTCTTTTTCTACCTTCTCATAATCTTCACCAAGAGTCAATCATTTCCCTCTCTTTTGCTCTTGTTGACGGAGAGTTAATAACATTGGTGATCTTCTTGATTTTTTAACTTTCTCAGAATCAAGTGTCCCTCCCTTTCTTTTCAACGACACTTATTTTTCAGATAGATGCACCTGACTTTCTTCTTTTTGTAAAATCGTCTTATCTTTAGTTGCTACCTCAGACGATTTATTCTTCTTTTCTTCTGTATACATTCTTCCTAAGGATTGAAGTTTCTTCTTCTCTGTGGGAGTAACATTTCCACTTATGCTGCGTCTAATAATATGATCCCCCTCAGTCCTTGCTTTCGCCATATAAGTTGTATCCTCCTTTTCTTGAGTTTTCAATCCCATTCTGCATATAGTTGATGCATTAATAATGCTTTTGATATTCATCTTCATCCTGTTTCCTCTGTCAAGAAGAATTGTAGAATCTCTAAAAATTCTTATTAGCAATATGCCGTATGGTAAGGCATTAGAATCCCTCTTCGTCTTCATCATATACCTCAAAATTAGGTGTGGAAGATTTATAACCTGATGATTGAGTAAATAGAACAGGCATTGTTCATCTATCGTCGTCACAAGATTCTTTGATCTTGTTCTTGGTAGAATACAGTGAAAAAGTATAGAATGTAGAACCCTAGCCTTCGGAACAAGATTTGACACCTTCTTATCCTTTGGGTCATTACTTCCATATAGTTGTCGATTGACATGTGCCTTCTCTACACGACTTTCAGTCATCCATCTTATGTTATGAGACACCTCTGCTCTAACACATTGACATCCACTGACCTTCTTGATTAGCTCCAGTGTCACAATAACTAACAATCTATCCACCATTGATACTAAAGTATCATTTATTACTTTCGCATTCTTCCAAAACTCATAAACTTCATTTAGATAAACTGGTTCATGAACCTGAAAGAAGTTTTTCCATCCTGTTGCATCAATTTCTGATTCAATATCGATTTGATTTTTCTTCAAGGAGTCAAAATCAACGTGTCTTCCATAAATCATAGCTTGCTCCATTATGATCTTTAGATAATAGAAACTTTCTCAAAGTAATGATATTAGTCTCTGAAGATGAGAATGTAAACCGAAAGGGTTTGATATCAAGAGTAACGAAACAATTTTGTTTGAGAGCTCTGCAAAAGTCGATTTCAGAGGATTTTAAGAGTATTCTAGAGTCGGCGATGTTCTGAACCTTTTGAGAGGATTTCCCTTTATGTTACCTTCCTAAAAAAATTACCGTCTATAACTTACAGTTACCATGCTCTTGAAAACTTACAACTTTTTATCTTCCTTCTGTGAAAATCATCTAGTTCATGACGTGTCAGACGGTTGATCACTCAACACTACCATAGTCAAGTTTTGTCTAATTTCTTTGAATCTTTCTTCATTCAAGGGCTTAGTGAAGATATCTGCCCATTGATGATTTGTCTCAACAAATTGTAGACTAACGATTCCCTTCTGTACATAGTCTCGTAGGAAATTATGCCTAACTTTGATATGCTTTACCCTTGAGTGTTGTATTGGATTCTTCGATAGGTTGATAGCACTTGTATTGTCATAGAAAATTAGAATTTGTTCTTCTTGTATTGAATAATATTCTAACTGATATTTAATTCATAACGTCTTTGAGCAACAACTTGTAGCTGACATATATTCAGCAGCTTCTGCAGTAGATAAAGCAATTAAGCTTTGCCTCTTACTAGACCATGAAACTAGATTATGGCCAAGAAAGTGACAGCCTCCACTTGTATTCTTCCTATCAATCCTGTCTCCAGCGTAATCAACATCACAGTAGCCAATTAACCTGAAATCTTTACCTTTCTCATACATTAAGCAAAGATCAGTAGAACCTGATAGATAT
>JANIIA010032617.1:0-12320 GCA_027478495.1 Erythroxylum alaternifolium
GGCCTTATTGTAACACCCAATTCCCAGTTGACATATGCACGTGTGTCCATTGGATTCATGTGTACATGCCTGTCAGAAATGACATGTTAACTACCTCACCTTCATTGTACATAATATGGCATCATACACCAAATCATCAATCAAACATTTTTTAAACCCCAAACGTTATCACATTATAACAAAACCATAATGTACATTGTTTCATATAGTACAATATCAAGCATGTTTATACAACATTGTCCTATGAACATAAACAACTCAGTACACACCGAATACTATAAACTCAAAAGAAACAATTATGTCCTCAAACCCAGTTGACCGACCTTTGAGCCAAATCTGACTGTAACAGGTGTACAGAATATGCTTCTGCAGAGTCTTAGAAGTTAGGTCGTCTCACTCTCGAACCTAAAAAGCAGCGATGTAATTTTGATGAGTTTTGCGAACTCAACAAAGTAACCAACCTCGATGTTTCACTCATATCATAAAACAAGATCAATTATAATAAGCAATCATACAATTCAAATCCACTTGACAAGTATCAAATACTATCACAGGTAAATCATTTCTTAGTAAAACAGTTCAATCATATATGATATTCGCACAGCTTTGCAAATCATTCAATGAATTCAAATTATATATGGATGCGATATGTATGAGACTCACATTCCTTTTTATATTGTTGTGACTGTGTGGTTTTACAGTATCTCGAATTTTCGGGCTCAATCAGTCAGTCTGTGCCTCATTGATCATAGTGAGCTATAGGCTCGAACCATATATACAGGAGCTTAAAGCTCTTATCAGTAACAGTATCAATAGCAACACCAGTCACAACTCCTTTATATTACATGCATCGGAATGAAGTGTATGCCACAATTTAGTCATCAAATTCAATCACTTTCATTTGCATGTAATATAACAATATATCAGTCCCAGTATCAATTACAATAACAGTCACAGTAGCAGTGGTCATCGAACTAAGTCTGGCATTCAACTTGTTAGTTGAGAATTAGAAAATTATTTAGGCAGACACATTCACATTCAATCAGCACTTCCAATATCATTCTCATGCATCAAAATGCCTCGGACAAATATTGTCTCACAATTCAGTACAGTTCAATAAGATAGCAATACAGTTCAATAATGTACAAAACAATAAGGTGAGACCATCTTAGGGTACTCACCGTATGCCCCAAAAAGCTATTGCCTTGAAGTGCCAGCAATATCTGGATGTTGTCGTTCAATACGTTCCTCTATACAGACAATACATTCACATATCACATTATTGCACAATTATGTATTCATTTATGCACATTCATGTATATTGAATATGTATAATGTATGTTCACGACAATTCCTGGTTTTTTATCATCAATCTAGTCATAATAATCATTTGGATATCCACATTCAATTTATTAACTGAGATTTGTTTAAAGATACACTTTCGGGTCCATTTTGCACAATTAATTTCATTAGGAAAGTGAAAGAATTTGGGAATACTTCCTCATAACAAATTATTCTCCTATGTCTTAAGTCTCTATTGATACCAAGATCATTCAATTTGGTTCATTACTCTCTGAGTTATGCTCAAAATACCACAAACTATGCACTTTTGAAATTTTGGCTAATGTATGATTATGCATTCAAGTTGTACAACCCATATCTCTCAATTCGCATCTCCAAAAATTACAAACTTTATACCAATTTAAAGATAAGAGAATAAGATACAACTTTGGTGAAGACACCTTTGTCTAATTCGGCTTCTATCAATATAGTTTATTCAATTACAACAGGACATAATTTCTGTCTCGGGTAGTACTATAGGCTCAGTCAAGACTCAATTCAAGCCAGATTTTGAAATAGTTAAGGATAGAATTAAAAGTATACTTCTTCATAAAGTTATATCCATATGTCTCTACTTTAATCTGAATTAAGAATCAACTCATTTTGAAATCTACAGATCAAAATAAGACCCAAATATCGAAGTATGTTCAGTGAAATCACTTCATTTATCATAATCCAGTACACTTCATCATTTTCATCATAAATTCATCAATCAATCTTTCCAGAACGAATTCATATGGCTTTAAATTTTTATGGACAGGAAGAAAAATGTGTTATGAGTTTGTTGGTTTAAAAATCAAGTCATTTAGAGGTCGGAAGAAGAAGTTATAGCTAAAAGAATGAAGGATGTTCAAAATTGTCAAACAACATTATACCTTTAGTGTGTAACGATCGTGCTTATGCACTATTATGCACTTTCCAATTGACCTTTCTAAGTCACGATCATGCTTGAGCATGATCATGCAACCTAGACCCTTAAGAGTCATGATCGTGCTTGTACATGATCATGTACGCCCTTTTATTCCAACTTCTTCCAGCTCTTCTCCAAAACAGACTTTCGTGACAATTTTACACAGTCTTTTTGACAATGAAAATGAAGGATTTAGGCCAAACATTATTCTAAAAAATTGTTCTTTTACGACTTAAGTTTCTAATGACACCAATTTTATGCATTTTGGTTCAGTATTTTGAACATTATCCCCAAAATACTCAGATTGTTCACAAACAGTGACAGAATCCAGAAACGTAGCTTCAAGCCAACTTTTGATACACTTTGTGATAGAAATCAAATTCGACTCCTTCATTAAAGTTGTAGACAAAGTTTCTAGTTTAATCTGAATTTAAAATCATCTAATTTGGATACCTACAGGGCAAAATATGGCTAAAATACCAATACCTATCTAGTAGAACTCTTCCTAACCAGTTTCCAGCATGTATCTAACCTCAATTCCTTCCTAATTCAGTACACAATTGATCCATTTCAAACATCAAACAACACATGTTATAATAGGATACCAAGTTTATAATTCCCTTACCTCACTAAACGTCAAGTCCAACTCCAAAGAACCAACTATTACAACCCCTTCTAAGCAACTAAAACACTTCCAACATCAAGATAGATGTAGTGTGAGTCTAACACCCAAAATACAACAGCCTAGAAAATAGCATGAGATAGCTTCTTCATGCCGCATATAGCAAGGAGTTTTAATGTGATAGTACAACAAAATCAACATAAAATTCAAAGCAAAGAAGAGGGATCATTTCGGTGGAGAGAAAAGAGCTTAACAAAGATTGCTGAAGTTTCTTTGTAAAGGCTTGACACCTAAGCTACTAGGTGTCTTCACTAAACTTTAACATATGTCTCCAATTCAAGATGCCCATTTACCCTCTATGTAAGCTGCCAAATGTCACACATTGAATGATGCCAAATGTCAATAATTCATTAGTCCATATGTCACACTATCATTGGTCCGTATTTCAATATTTTTTTCCTAGTCCAAAAAATCCTAAATTTTCAGAAATTTTCTAAAATTCACCAAAAATTACGAAATAATACTAATAGTTTCCAAATAAATTTTTAACGCAAATAATTCACAATCACCATTTTAATTGCATTTTTAACAATTAATAATACCCAAAAAATGTTGACGAATGCATGTACAAATAATTGTAATGTGCAAGATCAACAATATCGTGTATGTGTATGCCTCATTATATATAAACATGAGTTATGCTTCCTAATTTTTCATTAATCTTTTATAATCATCATTTTAACCCTAATTCAAGTGACAGGATGTTACAATTAACCTTAACCCTAAAAAAGGTAAAGTAGTTACAAGATATAAAACAATGATAGATGCGTTCTAAACTACAGAGTAGAGGAGAACATGCTTCAAAGTTACTTTGTTTTAAGATCCCCTAACACATAAAATGAATTCACCATATAAAGATTTATATTCTTTAACTAGTTTTTGAACTCATATTTTGGAAAACTTTATAATCATAACTTCCTACAATTAAACCAACTCAGCCAATAACATAAAAGAAGTGTAACTAACCAACAAGATTTAAAGCGTAAAAAATATGAAAGTTTTATAGAGATTCAAAATCCAAAGATTTAAAATGTCAAAGATTCAAAACTCAAAAGTAACTTTTACAGAGAAATCGCAAACTAAATGTTTTTAGTTGGCTTTTCTTTTAAGAAGAATAAGTTATCATTTGGTTTATAGTTAGGTAATTGAGATTTAAGAAAGTGATTCATTTTTGGTCTAGGTTGATTTATGATATTGTTAAGATGGTACATATGTAAAAATTCATTAGATAGGAAGAAATAAATCTTGTTTTTTTTCATAGTTAACCTAGATATGTTTTTAAACAACTTTATTACATCCATTAAAGTTGTAGTAGAGTGTGGGTTAGCTATCGAAAGTAGTATGAGGTCATCAACAAAAGGCAAAATGTATATCTTTAGCTTCTTGCATTTATTATGATATTTGAATTACCTCTCTGTATTGATCGTGTGTCTAATAAGCCTCAAAAGTATTTTCATAACAACTGTAAATAGAAAAGGGGATAGAAGGTCTCCTTGTCTTACTCCTTCCCCCTTTTGAATGTTTAGGTGGCGATTCATAGAGAGTGGCCCTGTCTTACTCCTTTCCCCCTTTGAATTTTTAGGTGGGGATTCCATTGATGAGAATGCTATAGGATACTGTCCAAATACATTGTCGTATCTAGTCAATAAAATTAGTAGGAAAACCTAGTGCCTTTAAGATATAAATGATAAAACTTTAATTAATGCTGTCAAAAGCCTTTTAAAAGTTGACTTTGATTGCACAACTCTTAGGAGACTTCTCCCTTCCATAATTCTTAAACATATAATATTCTTTCCTTCAATAAAAGCTCCTTGTTTTGATCCATCAATTAGTGGTTTTATAGTTTGTTTGAGTCTATTAGCCAACATTTTAGAAAGACTCTATGTATGAAATTATAGCACGAGATAAGCATGAAGTCTTTAATGGAATTGTTATCAGTTTCTTGGGAATAAGAGTCATAAATGTCTTGTTAACCTCCCTTAGGATTTTCCCCCTATTGAAAAAACTTGGGACTTCCCTAATGAATGTATCATTGACTAGATGCCAAGATTTTTGGTAGACTAGTCCGTTGAACCAATCAGATATAGGAGCCTTAAGTGGTTTGAGACTAAAAAATACCTTCTCCATGTCTGCTAATATGAAGGGGACAATTAGATTGTTGAAATTCTTTTATGAGATTGTATCTGATATGATGGATTTGAGCAAATTGGTTGATAATAGAGATTAGTCTTGATTGCTTATAAACTTCAAGAAGTGGCCAAATGCATCTCTTAAAAGTGCTTCCTAGGAAGTGATTATAGTTCCATTAGCTATTTGGATGGAGGAAATTTTATTCTTGTTCTTTCTGGCTAGCACTGAGTTAAGAAAGAAGGATGTGTTTTTGTTTCAAATGGAGAAACTGAATCGTTGATCTTTTCTTAATCAAGGAATAGTAGACTTTAAAAGCCCTTATGTGATTTGTTAAAGCATATTTTTCATCAGCCTTTAATGAGTTATTCGTACGATCTAAGTATAGGAGGTTCATTATTTTATCTAACTTACTTTTTGTTTCCTAGATGGTTTCATTAAGATTTATGTATCTAACTCGATTAAGGCATTTGAGTTCCTTCTTTATTCACTTTAACTTATCATTGCAGACAAAAGAAGGAGAAACTCTAACATATGCATTTAATTTTCTCCTTACTGCTTCCTCAAAACCCTTCTCTAATAAGAGATAATTGTTGAATCTTAGGGGATGGTGTAGGGTTTTAGCTTCCTCTAACTTTGGGATAGATATAGAAGAGTGATTAGAGAAGTACAAATCACCAAATACAGCTTTGGAATTTGGGAATAAGGATAGCCATTAGCAGTTAACCATAGTCCTGTCCAAATTTTCCTTAGAAACCAATTTCCTTACTGCTTATTACTCCAAGTAAAGAGATTTCCTTCGAACTTTAGGTCCACCAGTTCAATATCATTGATACATTTTGCCAAATCATCTATGAACTTGTGTATTTATGCATTGCCTTGTGCTTCCATAGGAGAAAGTGCTATTGAAGTCTCCCATTACTAACCAGGGATAATTAATGTTGGTTTGGATCTCATGATCCGTAAGTCATTTCTCTAGAAAGCATTGTTAGAAGCATAATGGAGACATTGATAGTTATATTATTAAGTATAAGGAGCTCTAGGTGGATAAGTTGGTCAGAGATCATAGAGCTTAAAATCCTTATTGATTGCTAATCATATGCCACAATGATTCTGTCATAGTGATGGTTGATTGATGATGATGGTACATTTACTGGGTGTTTGGTTTGAGCACAGGGTTAGCTATGGATATGGGTATAATAGTAGAAAGGGATGAGGATGGGTATGAAAAATAAAAAAATGATGTTTGATTTGTAACTTGGGTTTCTATGTTCATTGATGAGACGCGATAAGGCAGGATGGGAGATCGTAGGGAATTGAGAGGCGATAAGGAAGTAAAGAGGATGGTAGGGCAAAGGCTAGGGATAAAAGAGTAAAAAATAAACATGATAAAAACTTAGATTGGAATGAAAACTCGATACCCACTCCCTTTGATGGGTTTAGTAGATTCCCAAATTTAATGGGATAAATCCGTTCCCCTGGAATTGAAAACCCCAAAGCAAACACTGTTTTTACAATTATTCCATTCCTTCATTCTTAAACCCTCAAACCAAACGACCCCTTAATTTCAAGCAACTTTTTGTTATGAACAATCAAGAGTTTTGACAACTTGTTTATAGAATGACAAACTTACTCCAAGTCTTCAACAGCCAGCTTAAATAGAATTGGATATCAAAACATGTATATTTGTGTAATTTTTCCCATTTATACAAATTATAGTTAATTGTTGGTTAATTAATAATTTTTGTGTTATATTTAACACGTAATATCATGGAAATTTCATAACTAAATCATAATAAACATAGTAAATAATTTTTTTTAAATATGTCTCAAATGCACACAGTTTCTTCCAATGTTAAAATTGAAACTTTACTAAAAGAATTTTATTTTAAGGGATACTTTAGTTGGGAGAGTGAGGGAATATATCATTAGGATGAGCCCTTTATAAAGTAGATTTAAAGCTCTAAACATTGTCATCCTTATACTCGCATTGTTCACTAAACTCTATATATTAACCTAAGGGTTTGGTAATCTTATTACTACCAATAAATTATAAGATGAGGCGTAGGGATATTTATTCTTTAATTAACCATTGTGTACTTAAAGAAAAAAAGGGACACTTTAAAAGCAGTCATAATTCCCATCAAGCCAAAGCCTAAAGTCAAACCTAAAAAGCTCAAAGGTAAGGCTACTATAAGATCCTCCACTTAAAGAATAAGATTATATTGATGTCATAGGCGATCCCACAGATATCATAAAGAGTATGATATACTTATTTTATATGAAGAAGGGTCATAAAAAATAAAATTTCATAAAGTATAAAGCCTAAAAGGATAAATGGAACTATCAGGAGCTTGAAAGGAAAAATAAGAATTATCATGTAACTCTTTAGCTTATATCATTCATGAATCTAATATTAGTATAGTCACATCAGGTCCCTAGTGGTTAGATATTAGAGCTTCTAATCATGTTATTTCCATAATACAGACATTCATGGAGACAACAAATAAAGATAAATCAAAATTGATAATTGGCAATAACAAAGAATTTGAGTATACTTTACGGGAGTTATTTTTTTAAACCTTGGTTTTAAACTTGTTTAATCTATCACATTGTACATATGGTCTTTTAGAAGAAACTTAATCTTTGTATTCGTATTGGATAAAGAATGTTATAGTTTTGTAATCAAATCTAGTATACGATTATCTTTCAATGTAAAACATATTGATACAATTTTCTTATCATATGATTTACATAAAATATATTTAACTTTTGATGAAATATATGCTTCTTCGTGTATCGTTAAAAAGGTATTTAATAAAAGACCTTTAATAAAGGACAAATCATTTATGTTATGGCATAAAAGACTAGGTCACATCTCTAGAGAAAGAGTTAAAAGATTAATAAGCAAACATTCTTCCAAATTTTGATTTTGATGATCTTGAGACATATATTGATTATTATAGAAGTAAATTGACCAAAATAAACAAAAAAAGGTTAACTCACAATTTTAATTTGAAAGAGATTATTCATCCTGATTTATACAAACCTCATTCATCTAGTATTTATAATTTAAAGATATGTTCTAACCTTTAATAATGATTATCATCATTATAGATATGTACTTTTTATTAGAGAAATTTTGAAGTTATTGACAAGTTCAAGATCTTTAAGACTAAAATTAAGAACTAATTGAAAATATTTATTAAGATTTTCAAGCCTAAAAATGAAGGCGATTATGGAAAATATGGGATTTTCAGACAAGAAAAAGGTATGACTACCAAATAATTAAAAAATTATGGAGTAGTAGCTCAGTTTATTATGTTAGGTAGTCTGGAATAAAATAATGTGACCAAAAGGTGAAATCATACATTGAAGGATATGATGAGGAGCATATTGAGTAGGATTAACTTTCTACCTTTGGGTGAGGCTATTAAGACTACTTTGTACGTTTTTAATAAATTCCTAAGAAAATTAGTACCTAAAACACCTTTTTGAGTTTTGAAAGATGAAAACCTAGTCTTACTCATCTTCATATTTAAGGTTATCATGCTGACGTAAGTATGCATAGTCCTAATTAAAATAAACTACATGCCCTCTCTACTCATTGTTATTTCATAGGTTATCTAAACTATTTAAAAGGCTATAGATTTTACTATATAGAAGAAATACCAAAAATTATATAATTACATATAGCTAAGTTTTTGGAATATAATGTCTACGAAGAGATTAATCCTTCTGACATTTAAGATAATAACAGAGGTAATACTATTGTAGTTTCATATCCTTCACTTGTTTATAATCCTTCTCACATTTCAGATGATAATAGAGGTAATACTACTGTAGTTTCATATACTTCACTTGTTCATTTAGGGTTAGTGGATTCTAAATATAGTGCCATTTTAATATAAGAATACAAAACAATATATGCATAAAAAGAGATTATGATGGACTAAGATTAAGTTAAAAAGATCCATTAGGGTGAGGAAGCCTATTATATCATCTAATTATATATCTATCTAGGTGAGAATGATTATAATAGTAGACAAGTTACTAATCCAATTACTTTTTCAAATGTTTAAGGTCCTCATACAAATTTATAGTAAGATGCAAACAAAAATAAAATGCAATCTATAAACTATAATCATGTATAAGAACTTGTTGATTTACCTTAAAACAATAAACATGTTGGCTGTAAATGCTTATAAGACCAAGAATGACTCCCAAGGTAGGGTCGAGTGGTTTAAAGCCATATTGCTTGCTAAAGGTATCACTCAGAGAGAAGCAATATAATTTATGTCATTTCCTCTCCTGTATCTCCTAAAATGCATTTAGAGTGATTATGATATTAATAGCTCATTGTGATATATAGCTACATTATATGAATATTAAAATCACTTCTTTAATGGGAACCTTATGAGGAAGTCTTATACTGTGTAACTTAAAGGGTTTCAGGGAGATAACAATAGTTATCTAGTTTACAAATTAAGGAAATCATTATATAAACTAAAATAAACTTCCAAAAAATGGTTCTTGAAATTTGATTTAGTAATATTTGACTTTGTAAAAAATAAAGTTGAAAGATATTTGTATCACGAGATCAGAGGGAGTAAGATCATTTTTCTACCAATATATGTGAATAAAGTTTTACTTTCGTTAAATAACTTAGCTATATTGCAAAACCTAGGTATATATGTATTTGGCCAAGAATTTTGACATGAAGGATCTTGGTAAAGCATATTTCATCTTTGGTATTTAGATTCATTAGTACAAATCCCATCACTTATTAGGTCTCTCTTAAAGAGCTTATATTAAGCATGTGTTACAAATGTTAAATATGAAAAATTATAAACCTTCTGCAACATCGATCTTTCATAGAAATATATTGTCTTTAGCATGATTTACAGAAAATGAAATGAAATGAAAAATTGACCATAAAGAATGGTCCTTATTTTAGTGCAATTGATAGCCTAATATATGTTTAAGTTTATACTAGACATTATATTCATTATTAGATTATTAGTAAACATTTATCCAACCGCAGTATACGACATTAGAATGTAGTTAAATGAGTTTTAATAAATTTCTTCAAGAAATAAAGGATTATATATTGACATTAAAGAAGGCGGAGAAATTAGATATAATTGGTAACAAACTCATTTATTTATATATATATATATATATATATATTTCCATATCATTTGGATGGGTTTTTGTCACTATCATTGGTCTTTATGGAATTATTTGATTATTATTTGAATTATCGTGCCTTATATTTAATTTGTGTTTATACGGGCAAAAATTGTCATATTTTGGTTTAACTGTGATTAATTGATTTTTGGACAATTTATGCTACATTATTTGTAATTTTTATTATAGGGTACTTGGGAGAAAATAGAATTCAAAAGATAAAGAAGTAGCAGTCCAAAGCATTAATAGTTAGCTGGAGAAGAGAACCAAAACGCAAGCACCACATGAAAAAAAATGACACAGCACGTTGGATAGCCGAAGGAGCATAAAACGACAAAGCAGTTGAAATAAAGAAAAGACCAAAAAACGACACAGCACGTTGGGTAGCCAAGGGAGCAAAATGACAATGTTGGGAAATAAAGAAGAGACCAAAAATGCAGACGTTGAGAGGGGAAGAAGAAAAACAAAGACAGCAAAGAAGGGTTGGAGGGTGCTTCAGTTTTGAATAAAAGGTAGAAAACATAGAAACAAATGAAAAAAGAGGGTTTATTTTGACGACACCATTCTTCGCTCATAGAGACTTAGTTTTCATTCTTTTTCTCCTCACCTCCCACAAATCCAAACCATCATTCTCATCTTCCATGGCTGATCGTCGGAGCTCACCGTTGGCAGCATCTTCTATGATTTTCCATGACTAGTTTGTCCTGATCCTCCAATTTAATGGTAATGGCAGGAGCTTGGGTCTTTATAGGGGAGTTTAATCTGCATTTATCTTCTACCCATTTAATTATTTAGTGATTCCTAGGTCTTAGGATATCTATTTAATTATTTGGACTTTTGTATTGGAAGATTTTTGTGGCTAGATTATTGTTTAGCAAGTAATATTATGCTGATCATGACTTAATTTCATTACTTTATTTTGGGTCAAGATTTTGCAATGAGATTTTAGTGAATATTTGGTGATTATTCAAGGTGGCTTGAATTATTAGATCGTTATATCTATTGATGACTTTAATTCTATTTTATTAATTATGAGTAATAATTGAGCATTGGTTTTTAGTATCGCTAGTTTTATTTGGTAGTTAGTAGATTGGGACTTTGGAAAATATTTTTGACAATTTGAGGTAGCTCGATTGTTTGATTAAAAGCTTGATTATAACTCTTGGTTTATCGTCTTTAATTCCCATATCTGTTTAAGTGATGATTGCCTATGCTATTGAATTGGAGGGTTACTTTTATCATTGTTAATCACTTGTGTTTTTCATTCCATTCACTCACTACGATCTCATATTACTCATTTCAAATTGAAAATACCAAAAACAAGTCCTTTATGTTTATTTTAATTTATTGCAATTTTAGTGATAGTTAATCAAATCAAACCCCATTCTATAGTTTAGGTTACATTGGATTTAGTTACTTAGGAATTTAATCGGCTCTTCAAAGAGAACCACCCGGGGTTGCACTATATACAATCCTTGGTTAAATTTTGAAGTAACCCCAAGGCAACATCATATTTAGTTTTTTTCAAATGGTGCCATTGCCGGGGAGCCAAGAAATAGGTTCCCTAGTAACTAAGTGTCAAGTGACATTAATTGGGGTTTATTTGTTAATCCTTATACTTGCATTGGCATTACATAGTCCATTTCGATTTGCATTTTGCATTTTCTTGGCTAGATAAAAGTTTTGGTTGCTCTTTCACTTGGTTGCTATTTAGTGGATTACATACTCTTGTTTGCTTAATTATAGCATACTTGGTTGATTTCTTAAGTGTATGGGTCCATTCTCTAAGTCAAGTTTTAGGAAAATTGCTCCTTTATGCATATTGGTGAAGTTTTTGACATTCTTTGATTATTTATGCATATTACATATTTTCAGTCTTTCATACACAATTAAGTGGATAGTCATCCATACTCATACATTTTCATACAAACACTCTTTGTTAGTAGTATGCCCGAGACCAATAGTCATATGTGACTTTTGTACTAACATTTTGACTTATTAATAATATATTATGAGGTATTCTTTTAAATATGCATGTATATTGTTTATGTAATGTGATTTACATTCCAT
>JANIIA010032647.1:0-12318 GCA_027478495.1 Erythroxylum alaternifolium
ATTTGTGTGTTATGTGTTTGTTTTCCCATTTAGTAGTTAGAGATGCATGGTTATTAAATGAACTCACTCTGGATTAGAAATGCATAATATGAGTAAATGAGTATACTTGCATGCTTAGACTGATTGGCTTAGATTTTGATTAAAGCGACATTAGCTTAATGTGATAGATGATTGACACTTTTCATTTGGTAAGAATTTGAGCCTTTTTGAAATATTAAACACCAAATTCAAGTATTCTTTGTTAAGAGTGTTCTTTCATGACTAAGGAACTCTAGAACTTGCTTGTAAATACTAGTTTAGATAACATAATCTTATGTAAATGTTGAACTGATGAAGGCAATTAGGATTTACCCCTTCTACTTAAAAAGCCACTATGATGTTACCTTTAGTGAACCCCCTTTGAGATTAACGTGAAACCTTTTCTTTCTTTAAATCCAAAATATGAGTTTTGACCTTGATTATTTATCCTCTTTATTGTACTTACCATAAGGCAAGTTGAGCATTTTAATGGGTATGATTAGGTTTAGGGAATAATTGTTTCAACAGGTGGGGGAATCATAACATATAATTGGCTTTTGAGTTAAGAATGGGTAGGGTTGTAATAATTTGTATCTCTCCTCTACATTTTTCTCTTCTAAACTTAATCCTGTTCTAAAAAATAAGAAAAATATAGTAAAAAAGAAAAAAATGAAAAGAAAGAAAGAAAAACAAAAAGAGAGGTAAAAGTAAAAAAAAGGAAGAAAAAGAAATAGATAAGCAAAGGAAGGAAGAGAAGAGAAGATGACCACAAAATGAAAAGAAGAGGAGAGAAGTAAAAAATGGGAGGTGTTAATTTTGTTAAATAAAAGGAAATAATTGAGTATTTTATGGTTCATTATTTTGTATTATTTTAAATGTTAAATTTGTGTTGTGGTTTTAAACTGTGATTTTCCTTTTTCCTACCCTTAGCCTGATCCCATTACATCCAAATAAAGACCTTTGGATTAATGTTTGTATTTGATATGAGTGGTGGAGATTGGATTAGTAAGCAAATTTATGGTAGATGCTTTGCATGAAATGAATGATGAGTGAATATACCCTACATTTGAATGCTTGAGAGGATGGGAGTGGAGTGAGTATCTATTACATTTATTGATGGTTCTTTGAATCGAAGTGCTTATTAATTTTGGCTAAATATGCGAAGAATTGCTTGTTCATGGAGTATTATGAGTTTCAAGTTCTTAAGTTGTGTTTATTGAAATGATCGTTGATGTCTTTGACTATTATTTGGGAAAATTATTGTTTTCATTGTTTGTTCATGCATAGTCTAGTGTTATTTATTTTTCTTAAGGACAAGCATAGTTTAGTTATGGGAAAATTGTTATGTCTAGTTTCTATTACTTTTAATTGCCTTCATATCTTAATTTTAGTTACAAATTCTTGTGTGTTGATTCAAATGAGAGATAAATTAAATGAAAATAGTGTGAATATTGCATGAATTTTGATTAGATTAATTTATGAATTTTGCATGAAAAATTAAAGTTCATGTCACTTTGCATGAAAGGAAGAAAAAAAGAGAAGAATATAATAATAAGGATCACCACAGTGCATAAGTTGGTGACTAAAATGTCACCACCATGCATAAGGTGCTGACACCATGCATAAAGTGGTGACTAAAGTGTCACAACCATACATAAAGTGGTGAGAAATGTGTCTTTAGTCACCAACATGGAAGCTTATGCACGGGGTTGACTAGCCCTCATAGAGGTGACAAATGTAGTCACCCCCATGCATTCCTTTAATCCGTTGTTTTATTATGTGGCAGCTGTATATTGAAGGGGCACGAAAACTTGAACCTAGATGAGGTTACAAATAGAAAGCATAGTGTAGTGGCCGCATACATCATTCGTTCCATTATTCACTCTTCACTCACAGTGGAGACATATTCAGTTGAAACAAAAAGAACAGAGGGTGAGGTGAGGCGAAGAGACGGAGACAAAAAGAAGAAAAACATAACAGGGATTAGTCGGGTGAGGAGTAGAGCAGAGGCAGAAGGCCAGAGGCAATGCCAAAGTTCTAAGCTAGGCAGGAGATCCACTTTGGCTTTCTCATCCGAGGGTTTATTTTGTTTGTCATTTCTTGTTTCATCTTTGTTATTGTTATTAAATTCTTTTATCTTTGTTTTTTAAACTTGTCTTCCTTGGTAAAGATTGGTAGTCCATTTCTGTATTCACTGTTTTATTTCTTTGATAATTCATTGTTATTCTTGAATATGGGATTTAAGTATTTGAAAATGATGAACCGTGTTTATGCTATAATGGGCTGAATCTTTGTCTTGAGGATTAATGTAGATATTTTAATCAACTATGCATGAATGAGTTACGATTTTGTTGTCTTATTAATTAATGTGGTTTCTAAGTTGAATGGACGTAATGACATGACAAAACCTTGCATCATTTTAGTATCAAACGAAGGATCGAGAGAAGAAGTTTAATACAGATTCAGAAACTATGGATGCTTAGGTTAAGAACTAAAAATATATTAACTTAAGTGGTAATTAGTAGTCGGGCTTCCATAATTAATTTGGATGATAACTGGTTGAATACGAAAGTTAGATTAGTTCATTATTTGAGTTAATTTAGAACCTAATTGTTAATTTTAGTAAGACAACTATCTAATCATTTCCTTAATCATGCACAGGAGATTAAATTTGTGAAATTAATTCTCAAGAGTCTTCCATTTCGATTAATCTATTCATCTTTGTTTCTGGTTAAATCATTTACTTTTCAGACTAATTTGTGATTTTCTTTTAAAGCCTTCGCTTAACAATCAGAATTGCATTTATTTTTGTTTTTGTTCAAATTTAATTTAAGAGAACCAATTTCAGCCATGTGGGAGACGACCCTGGATAATCATTACAACTGCCTCGTATACTTGTGAGTAGGATGACTTAAGTAATTTTTAGAAGTTTTTGGTAACAATGATATGTCTTGCCAATATGTAACATCATCACATAGGAGAGATGACTGCTTATATGTTTTTGGAGGCTCAACTGACATTTATATCGTGTTGCAACATTTATAGGAGTAACTATTACAATCATGAATTTCAGGAACTAACTTATATGTAGGAGGAATGGAGCATGTACGTAAACCTCAAAGTGCATGGTACGAGATCAATTACAATTCAGAATGGAACAAGTTCCACAGTTATGAATGGAATGATTACATTTTAGCTAAATATTTATAGTACTAAGTATCTCAAATTAAGGAGTCAACTTTGGAAGATATGAGGGCTGATTTTAATCTAGAAACAATAATGAGACATCAAGAAATAGAGGTTCGTATACAAAATATGGTGAATAAGAGTGACTAATTCGTGAAGATAATATCTAACAAGATGTAAAGGAGTTTGCCTATTCCTATTGAAACATATACTAAAGAACATGGAATAACAATCACCCTTATAAGAGGAAATGAGTTTCCAAAAGAAAAAGAAGAAGAAGAAGATGATGATGAGGAAGTATAGAAGTAGCAGGAGGTAATTGACGAAGGTAAGCCAAAAACCTTTATCCAGGAAGAAGAAGAAGAAGAATGGAAAAAGGTAGTTGAGGAAGAATCGACGGAGGAACCATATAAGGAAACTACCGATGAGTCATTGGTAATTTCCTTGAGTATCGAGGGTCACACTTCCGCAAAGACAAATTGTTCAAGTTAGTCGATGATTCAGGGAGATTTGTTATCCCTTATTTTATTAACATTTTGTCATTAAAAAGGGCATTAATGCATAAGATTTGATTGATTAATTTTACAAATTATGTCCTTATAATTATCTTGCAACAAGTGACTTGCATAGAGGCTATGAAAGTGCTTTATGGAGAAAAGGGTGGAAGTAAATCACTAATCATAAACTTATAATAAGGGTAAATGTCCAAAGTATGTCAAGCTAATGATGTTAAAGAAGCGTTACATGGGAGGCAACCAATGAGTTAGTTTTAGTTTTATTTCAAATACGATATTATCTTATTTTTGCTTTCATGTTACTATATTTGTGTGCTTTAGGATAGAAAGATTAAGCATTTTGAAAAAAATTGTGCATAATTAGCATGTTAGGGTATGCATGTTTATGAGTTAGAATGCTAAAGTTCAAAATTTTTATGTTTGAGCATCAAATTTTAAAATTGTAGACATTTACAGAGATATGCTATTGTAGTTTTACCTATTTTGATACACCCTTGTGTCCCAAATTGTGTAAACACATGAAAAGATGTAACTCAGTGATATAATTTGATATATGTTTGTGTATTAGACCGTGTACACTTATAACAAACCTTCAAAAACCCTAACCCTCTCATATTTTTCACTTTCTCTTATTCCATTGATGTCGTCTCTCCTATTTCTCCCCTTTCAATTTTTCGCATTTTTCAACCAATCTAACAACCCCCAAGTAAGTAATTCTTTCAATTTCATTTGTTTATACCTGTTTAATTGCTTTATTTTGGTCAATTTTTCTCAAGAATGCTTGAATCAGGAAAATGGGGATTTATGCAGATTTTTGTCATTTATTGTCTAATTGTGGTTTGATAGTTGATTATTTTCAATAGCCAATTGATTTGATTATGACTTAATTTGATTAATTGCATGAAATTTGGTTGAAAATTCATCTTCAACTACATAAAATCACAATTTTCACTCACTAAGTGTTTAATTGTGATATTTTTGCATTTAATTAGTTTAATTAGTGGTTTTTTTATGTTAATTAATATTGGGATTTTGTTTAATTGCACGAACTTAATTTTAATTTCATCAATTCTGTGTAATCATTAATTTAGGGTTTTTAATTTCAAAGTTAGGGTTAGAATGGTAATTTAACAATTATATTGGTTTAATTTGTTAAGTGTACGATTTCTAATTGTTATTTATTTATGTTAATTTATTAATTATTTTTTCATGTTAGTTTTTTGTTAGTAATTTGTTTTCGTAATTTATCATTTAGTGAGCATAATCAATTTTATGTGTGGGGAAAAGCATATTTTCGTAAATTATCTGTTAATCTTCTCACATTTGTTCAAATTTGTAGGCATAATGACAAGATCCCGGATCGAAAAGGAGACCTCTGAAAAGAGACATCGAGGAGAAAGATCTTCCACTACAACCCATATCCCAGAGCAGCCGTGGATGCTACTCTTTAAAGCGAGCAAATTCGTCAACTAGGAGGTGCTGAAGCATATTGGCTTAGCCCAACAAGTTTAGGATCTAGTTGCAATTAATGTGTGGTCCCGATTCTTCAACAATATGGAACTTTCATAATGGGAGCTCATATTAGAGGTCCTCTCCATATTCTTCTTGGAGAGAGGTTGTTATGACAGGGATCATCTAAACATTGTCCAGCTCCAGATGATGGGAGAGATATACCAGATGAGTTACATAGAATTCTCCATCACGATGGGTCTCTTCTATTGGGAGTACATGGGGACACTGACGTATCTTGCATTACGAACTTACTTTCTTTATGTATCGTCTCCTCAGCATTTCTGGCGTACGATCATCATAGAAGACGACTATGACCTGAGCAAGTCTAAGGCTTTTACATTGCAACATCCCACGCTCAAGTACATCCATGGTATTTTGATTCACAAGTTGAGTGGTCAACATGACAATTGGGGAGTCATCAGGAATATGGACGTGTACTACTTTTGGAGCATGAGTGAGAGGATGCTAATTCACTTGAGACATGCACTTGTCCAATTCATCAAGCATTAGAGTGAAGATTGGAAGGTCGACACAATTTGTGTTAGACCTTATGTAAACCGATTGGTACTACGGATGGGTCTATTTGATTGATTACCATTTAATTTGGCAGTGATGCAATATATATGGGTGTTATGTAGATGTCAGGGCCCTACAAAAGATATCTACTGACTGATTGGGGAGCCTGACAAGCCATCAATGGAGAATGGAGATCAAGTAGAGCCACATATGGTGGAGTAGCCATTATAATCATAACCACTACCACCTAAAATAGGATTTGAAGAACTAAAGTCAGATATTCTGAGAGGTCCTAGAGCAAGGATTCAAAACATAGCTTAGCTAAAGATAGGATTATTGGGGAGATGGTTGGTCTAGCTTGTGGGAAGTCAAAAGACTATCCGACAACATCAGGCGGAGCTTATTAAGTGGGTAGGACAACTTGAGATTGTAGTTAAACGATTAGGAAGACTCAAGCCTACAATTAGATGGATGGGAGAGTTGATATTATTAATGGCGAGCCATTTATGCATTGATTTCTAACCTCCATCATCTAGCAAAGGGACTTCCTCTGTAGTCCTTCCACTAGTATATGATCATCCACCTGAGAATCCTTTTTCGTTAGACCTATTAGGATCACATAATAAGGGAGATATTTAATTTTTGCATAGTTTTCTTTTTCTTTATTAATTACGTATTCATGTTTTCTTTTATCTAACATTATAGTTAATGTTATTTTTGTTTCTTAATTTGAGGTGTGTTATTTTTATATCTTTTTATCCCTTTTTCTTTATATTTTCCAAGGATGTAATATTATATTGGATGGATCAGAAATTAGAAAAATTAGCATATTCAAGAAAGTACCACTCATCCTCTCACTTATTATATGCATTTATATTGTGTCATTAAGGAAAACGTACAACTTTCAGTGTGGGGAAGAGATTAATGATTTTCATGATGTTCTTAATTTTATTATAATCCTTGTTATAAAATTTTATGAACTGATAATTTGACTTAATTGAAATCTATCCATCAGTACCATATTTCATTATTGAATATTGATTTTAATTAGTATGCAAAAGGATGAGTTAGAATAAAATTGGTTTTATAAGTCATATTTTTATTAATCATTGAGACAGTCAAGTTAAATGATATTGCATACTATTTACACATATATCTTTTTCGTGATTTTTTAAGGTTAAGAATGAATTTTTGAGAATTTTTAAGCTCTTTTACGTCTTTCACGTGTGTTATCATGCATAGTTGGATAATTTTATAACTTTCCTTTATTATGCATATTGAGAACATATTTGTTAAATTGACAACATTGAAGTGATAAAGGCATTTAGATTTGTTTTAGCCTATTTCCTTGATAATTACCTTACCTATAATTTATCTTTAGGAATAACTAAGTTGAGCCTTAGCCTCTTTGGTTGATTTAAACCTATATATTAACCTTTATCCTATTTTTCTTTGAAACCTTTTTTTTAATTGTTTTGAACCCTGAAGGTTATTTACATGACTTGCTTGTTTGAAACTTGAAAATCTTGAAAAGTCCACTATTTCTCTAATTATGGTACCGAATGGTTGAAAATTGTTTTGATTGATAAAAAAAGGAGCATAGAAAAGAAAAAAAGAAAGTTATATAGTATAATTGGTTTTATAATGAAAGGACCTATTTACATTGAAAGCGAGTTTCTTATAATGACTTTTTAGTAAATTTCATTCAATTTTATCACACTTTTATTTTCCTACCCATACCCTACCTAAGCCCCATTATAACCTGTATAAAGACCTGTTGATTTTTGTTTTGAGTTTAGAAAAGTGGTGGAGATGTGATAAAATTGCAAGCATATGGTATGAGTTTTGCTATGCATTGATTTGAGAGTTTTGATACTTTTTAGCCTAAACACTTGAGCGTATTGGGTGAAATATTGGTGAGGGTGTAAAGGTTTATACTCTTGATTTCAATGCGATTATTGATGTGATTACTATTAAAATTGACTTAGGAAATTAATTTTAGGATAACTAGACTATAATTGTATGTTAATTTGGTTAATTTGACATGATGATTTATAGTATGAATGGATAGGTTAAGATTAATGATTGATAGATGATGTAAAATTTATAATTTTGATTATGATTTGCTTGAGGGTAGGTAAAAACTTAACTATGGGATGTTTGATATATGCATATTTGACTATATTTATACTTCATATTTGATGCAATTTTGCTTGATATTTAATATTTTTATTGTATATTTGGTACTTAATTTGCTCCAAGTGCATTTATCAGTTATAATTGCCTTCATAGACCAAAAGGAGAAGAATTCAGATGAAAATTTGACATAAAACAAAGTTTTGAAGCAAATAAAGGATACATGAACGTGTCTATAGCTGTGTAAGTATCTCTGCTTATGTAGAATCTCAAATTCTAAAGATTTTGGGTTATATGCGATCTATGCACACCCTAGTATCTCCTAAAAACGCTAATAATTATTATAAAAAGACGTGAGCAGAGGCATCTTAGAAGAGAAAACTTATGAAGGCAATTCCAGAAATAAATATCATTCAGAAGGCGCGATCCAGAGATGTGGAAAATGTGAAGCAATCATTAACATATCAAATATAATAAAAAATTAAACCTTTAATTTATAAGAACATTCGTTAGAAAAGAAAGGAGATTTAGAATTATGAACTTTTTCATTTCTATTTTTTTCTTTTTATTTATATTTGATTTCATTTTCTATTATGTGTAACTAAATTCCTTGTTAGTGTCTTGGTATGATGAACACTAGTTTATACTATAATATGTTTTAATTATTTTATTTTACGTAATTGTTTTGATTGATCTATTATGATTCAATTATGTGTTTGATATATTTTCTAATAGATCTAGAATATTAGTACATAATCTAATTTCATAACATGGAGATTGAGAAATCCTGTGTAGCACCTCACTCTTATAGGGCATATTCTCGAACATACTGTCGGTATTCGAGAATATACTCCACCAGGGTGGCATGCTAGAATAGTCAATCAAACATACTCATTGCAAAATTGTTTTTGAATATCATACGTATATTTCGAAAAATCAATAATCATTTATGGCCCATTTTATTCATAACAATTTCAATCACAAATGTTACAAACAATTAACGCATCATCATAAATTCTAGTAATCATCTAGGCCCATTACAAGTACAAAGCGTGTTTAGACATAACTATTATTACAAACTGAATTCATTTATACAATAAATAACGTTTGGAAAATACAATGTTTAATACTAAAATAACAGAAAACATATGTAGATGCCAACTGATCTTGACCTTAAACTCTTTTTCTGAATGCAGTGGTTGTACTCCAATTGGTCTAACTGGGTATCCCTTGAACCTGAAAGATAACGTTGTAATTTTGGTAAGTTTTGTGAACTCAGTGAGTGGACTACCCTCGATGACTCACTCATATCAACACAGAACAATTCACATATTCACATTTCCAGATAGCTTACACATTCATCTATTGCACATCATTTCACAATTCATTTTCAAAACAGTTCATAAAACTAAATTCAATCATTCACTCAATACACATCAATTTACATATATACAATGCACATGTGACTCACTTTCAATTGGTACTTTGTTGTGACCGAGTGCCTATAACTGTCCCGTATCTATTGTGGATATTGAGCTCATTGATAACTATCCCGTCTCCGTTAGGGATACCGAGCTCATTATACATAGTGAGCCTTTGGCTCTTAATCACATTATGAGCTTTAAGCTCTTTTTCGGTGGTTACTCTGGTCACAACTTCCTTTATCTGATTATGCATTCATGTAATAGAATGCATCAAGTCTCATATATCAATCAGTCACATACATTCACTTTACTCATTCAATTTCACATATTATCAGACCTAAGTTTAACATTCAACAATTATGTTGAGTATCACTTATTTGTTGCTCATTCACAGTCAGTGAAGCACTTCCAATATATTCACATTCATCAAATTCCTCGGACTATTAATGTCCAGAATTATCACAATTACATTCACATCAATAATAATGAAATACAGAAATTTACAAAATAATCAATTAAAGTAAGACCATCTAGGTCGAGTCATAGTACGCTATAGATTAGCATTTTTTTCTATGATTTGGAAATGTTTGGGCATTGACGTTTAATGTTGTGTATCAACTTCATGCAATACTAACATTGTACATACATTACTAATTTGCACAATCAGATAAACATTCAATTATACACATATGTATATGTGTAATATATAATTCATGTTTAATTTGATTATTTTGAGTATGTTTCTTTAATCACGTCTTTTGATCATTTAAGCATCACCATCATTTTGTGTATATCAAGCTTGCACTTAGGTTCATAGTTGTTGGTTATTCGAATATCTAATTCAATCATTCATCATTTCTTTTCTAGCATCTTAAGATCACATAATATTCAAGTTCTCATTCTTTATTACTCAAGACACATTACTCATCTTTTTTGAATCTCAGTAGCATTCATATGAACACCTTCATTCCCATTGTACTCATAATTTTCCAGATTTTGGTACTTTGATATCAATAATTCATTCACTAAGCTAAAACCTCATTTATCATTTTAAACATTTCACACATTTAATCACTTAATCCCTCATTAAACTAAGTTCATTTCAAGCTTCATTCAAGCCTAAATGCACCATAGGAAAGAACCCTAGCATTTGTTAATTCAGTCATCATTTAAAAGAAGGAGAATTCATTTTGATGGCCTTCCCACGGTCGTGGGATGTGAAAATCCAAACAGTCCTGCCATTTTTCTCCATGATTTCTATATTTTTAACTCATACAAGTTACATTTAATATATCTCATGCTTAGCCTGTCATTTCTAGCTTAATTTTTCATCATTTCCTCTTTATTCTCACCTCTATTTTAGCTCAATATCATTCATCAAACAATCATGATTTATGGTTGATCATAAACATAAAAAAAAATATCCATGTATAAATACATTTATCAATTTTCTGCACACATTCAACTCCATTATCGCCTTCACTTTATTTCCAAACTTTCATCCTAGTTCTTCTCATTTCAAGATGCTACATTATTCTTTTCTTTAGCTTCAAAGTTCAGTTTATATCCTCACATAACAACTTATAACTTATGACTTTCTTATACTTAAAACATATCATTCCTTCTTTAAATTTTTTGCACTCTTTCTATACATAAAATTAGGTTATATACTCATCTCTTCTTTTTTCAATTATCAACTCTCATTCAAACACCAATTTTACTATTAATCACCCATAAAATAATACATGATCTTTTATTTATCATTTATATGAAAATAGAACATCACTAATTATTCCTGTCTTCACAACATATCATCACTCTCCAATCACCATTTTTATGAACATTAAATATTAAAAACATCTCTAATACAACTCATAAATTATTATTGATCATAACTAAAAAAAATCATCATATATGCTTCATTTAATAAAGTTATGAAGAATAATAATAATACACTTACTTGTTTTAGTTGAAAGCCTTTCTCAATCATCAAGTAACTCTAGCTCTAAGCACGCATGATCTTCACAAATTAAGGATAAATATGCTAGGTTTTTATCAACATGAAGAGGACAACAAGTTGTTGTAGAGATAAGATGAAGGATGGAGATAAAAACTTAAGATCATGGTTTGACTTAACTCTCCATGTATTACATGATCATCATCTCATCAAAGAGAAATAGGTTAGGTTCTTCTTTAAGAAGAAGACAACATGGTCTTGGAGTAGAAAATGAAGGGATATAGAAAAGGTCACGTTGAAAGGGTAAGAAGAGAGTGTCGTAGATGGTGGAGAAGAAGAATGAAAAAGATGATGAACAATAAAGAGAAAAGAAGCATCAAATGAAAATGAAAGACAAAAGGTGGTCTTTGAAATGAAAAATATCGTGGATGGGTGTATGGCAAGGCAAGTGACACTTATCTCTTGCCATATGTCACCACCTTGTGGTTTCCACTTGGTCTTTTAAATAGCTAGTCTATTTGTCTCCAATTTCTAATCCAATTTTCTTCCAATTTTCAATGACACTTGTCATTAATTCTTAATGTCACTTATCAATACTTTCTACTGCCATCTGACACCTATTTCTACTACCATTATCAATTATCTTGTCACTTGGTTTTTTTTTCCTAGTCCAAATTACTCATAAATATCAGAAATCTCCTAAATTTTCACCAAAATTCTAAATCAATAATATAGTTCATCAAATCAATTTCCATGACAATTTATTCACTATTCACATCATAATCACATTAAATTCATTTATACTCGAAAAATGTCAAATGAGTGCATAAATAGTCATTGTAATGTATGCCATTTTTATTAATCACATGTGCGCATGCTTTTACTAATGATATGCGTATAAATGCAATGCACCTCACGTATTCTCTATGATATTTCTCATGTATCTTAGTGTAGGATCTTATGTCCTAACCCTTAGTATGGGAATGGGATGCTGCAATTCTCCCCCTTAATAAATTTTGTCCTCAAAATTCTCATCTGAATAATCAATTTGATG
>JANIIA010032716.1:0-12314 GCA_027478495.1 Erythroxylum alaternifolium
CTAGGTTGGTGCACAGTTAGGCACCGTAACTCGGCTTCTGGTTCATCCCGCATTGCCAATTCTATTTACCAAAAATGGCCCACTTGTAGCTCACGATTTTATGGCGTGACTCAACAGAGCAGTCGCACCGTCCTACCTATTTAAAGTTTGAGAATAGGTCGAGGGTGTTGCGCCCCCAATGCCTCTAATCATTAGCTTTACCCGTTAGAACTCATACCGAGTTCCAGCTATCCTAAGGGAAACTTTGGAGGGGACCTACTACTAGATAGTTCGATTAGTCTTTTGCCCTTATACCCAAGTCAAACGAATGATTTGCATGTCAGTATCGTAGCGAACCTCCACCAGAGTTTTCTCTGGCTTCGCCCCACTCAGGTATAGTTCACCATCTTTTAGGTCCTGATAGGCATGCTCTCACTCGAACCCTTCTCAAAAGATCAAGATCGATCGATGGTGTAACTCACAAGGGGATCCCACCAGTCAGCTTCCTTGTGCCTTATGGGTTTACTCGCCCGTTGACTCGCACATATGTCAGACTCATTGGTTCGTGTTTCAAGACTAGCAGAATGGGGAGCCCGTAAGCCAACACCAGGAGTGCACCGCGTGAGCAACCGAAGGAGTAGATTGAGTCCATAATCGCGAGGCGAATGTCTCTGCAGGCATATTAAAGGCCCAGGCTTGGTACACCTCTACAACCCATGTCGATCTATACCCCGAGCTGATCGGCAGACTGGCTCTTACCATTTCACATCCGATCGGGGCATATCGTCGGCCCCCATCTGCTTCCCTCCTAATAATTTCAAGCACTATTTGACTCTCTTTTTAAAGTCCTTTTCATCTTTCCCTCGTGGTACTTGTTCGCTATCATCTCTCACCCGTATTTAGCCTTGGACGAAATTTACCACCTGATTTAGGCTACGTTCCCAAACAACCCGACTCGCAGATAGCATCTCAAAGTACGACAGGGTTCGAGCACGACAGGGCTCTCACCTTCTTCGGTGCCCCCTTCTAGGGGATTTGAGCCTAGTCCGTCGCTAAAGACACTTCTCCAGACAACAATTTGAACGCTAGGGCATCTGATTCCTAAGCTGGGCTCTTCCTGGTTCTCTTGCCGTTACTAAGGGAGTCCTTGTTAGTTTCTTTTCCTTGGCTTATTGATACGCTTAAACTCAGTTGGTAGTCCCGCATAAGCTGGGGTCATGATCGAATTGTGTCAGGGTGTGAACTCGCATTCAACATTTGCCCTGCGTGAATCTTCCCGAGGGTCTTTGCTTAACCACCGTCGGTCGTGGCTATCTTCACTAGGGACTCCGATTTTTAGGCAGGCCACAAGTGATTTATCTCAAGGGAGGCCAAGTTCCACCCCCTCCTTTGTATCCCAAGATCGGGCTGATAAGAGGGGGGCGATGCTGCTTGACACCCAATTTGACTTGCGTTCAAAGACTTGATGGTTCACGGGATTCTTCAATTCACACCCAATTTTACTACATTCTTCATCGATGCAAGAGCTGAGATATCCATTTTCAAGAGTCATTTTGATTTATAATGAAGAAGGGCATTGCGTCCTGTTCCTGGGGTGACGAACGCAGGCCCGTTTGTTATCATGCTCTTTGGTGCTCCTTGCGTTGTGATTGGTTGGTTGAACCGCACCATTGCCAACACGGGCAGGGGCTCTGGGCAAATTTCTCACCCTGGGGCCCCTCTTACATCCGAGGGACAACTTAATCACAGGTCATTCTACTTCATAGGATTCAACAATGATCCTTCCATAGGTTCACTTACGGAAACCTTGTTACGACTTCTTCCTTCAAATGATAAGGTTCAGTGAATTTCTCTCGACGTCGCTAGTGGAAAACCACACACATTGCCATGATCTGAATACTTCACCAGAGCATTCAATTGGTAGGAGCGATGGGCGGTGTGTACAAAGGGTAGGGACGTAGTTAACGCGAGTTGATGTTTTGTGTTACTAGGAATTCCTCGTTGAAGACCAAGAATTGTAATGATCTATCCCTATCACGATGAAATTTCAAAGATTACCCGGGCTTGTTGGCCAAGGCTATAGACTCGTTGAATACATTAGTGTAGAGCGTGTGTGGCCCAAAACATCTAAGGGCATCACAAACCTGTTATTGCCTCAAACTTCCTTAGCCTGGAAGGCCATAGTCCCTCTAAGAAACTGGCCACAAAGGGTCACCTCTGCATAGCTAGTTAGCAGGTTGAGGTCTCATTCGTTAACAAAATTAACCAGACAAATCTCTCCACCAATTAAGAACAGCTATACACCACCACCCATAGTAATAAAATGGTCCTAGAGGGAGACAAACAAATCGGTATTTGCAAGGCTAATAATAGAGTAAAGGAGTTCTTACTAAATCTACTAATACAGTTCAAGAAGGAACTATCATGCAAAAGAAGAATGGGTGAGTTATAACCAAGGCTAACCAAAATTTGACTAATAAAAAAGGGGTCAAGGGTCAGCCACCTACCAGATCTAAGGAAAGAGGGGCGGCTAATCAAGAAACTCATGGAGACACTAAAAAGGAGAAGGGAAAAGGGGTTGTTTCATTGTCTAATAAAGTAGGACGTAAAACTTACTCCCAAATGATATGAATCTCTTCTGCTAGAATGTCGGGGTCTTAACAAGGCCTCAAGATAGATTAGTGTCGGTAAGTTGATTAATCAACACCGCTATAAAATTGCCTACTTTTTAGAAATTAAACTTACTAGTGAGGGGTTGCAGTTGCTTATGAGAAATCGGTTTGTTGGATGGAATATGTTTCATAATTTTGAAGATATTGATGGTGGGAGAATGGTGGTAGTCTAGAATCTGAATTTTTTCTGTTGTCAAGTGGAGGGCACAGGAGAGCAATATATCTACTGCCATGTTCACTGCCTTACCACTTAGACTACATTTGTTATTTCCTTTGTTTACGGCCTATATAATGTCCCTAAACACAGGGAATTATGGCAAAATCTGATGAGACTAGGAACAAATATATCTATGCCTTGGTGTACTGTGGGAGATTTTAGTTATGTTTGTGCTGCTAGGGAATGAATGGGTTATAATCCACCCTCTGCTTATTTAATGAAAGATCTATTAGATTTTTGGGTGTCTCTTAGATTAGATGATGCCCCATTGTCAGGGGAGTTTTGGCACAAAAAACATTCTTTGGCTAAATTGGATAGAGTCCTCATGAACTCAGCTTAGAGTGCTACGGGGTTGGCATGTTCAGCCAAATTCCTTAACATGTTACCAGATTTGGACCATTGCCCCATTGTAGTAGGATGTAATCAACTGGAATCTCAGGGCAAGAAACCTTTCAAATTCTTTAACATGTGGCTTCAACATCCCTTGTTTCATAATATTCTTTGCAATTGTTGGGAAATGCTAGTGGAGGGTACAAAATAGTTTATCCTTTGTCAGAAATTGAAGGCTCTTAAGCTTCCTTTGAAATTGCTAAATGTTGAAGCATATGAACATATTTTGGCCAAGGCAAAAAGGGCAACAGAGGATTTCCAACAGGCTTACAAAATGTCCTAGAGTAGACCCAAGGGTAATGTCTTGCACCAAAAAGTAGTGGAAATGAGTCAGAAAGCTGAATTTCTATTAGATGCAGAGAGAAAATTTTTCCAGCAAAAAGTGAAATACACGCATCTCCTTGAAGCTGATAAAAGTACTAAGTATTTTCATGCAATGGTGAGAATAAAATGGTTATTAGACGTAATTTCGAACATTATCAAAGCAGATGGGTATCGTACGATATCTATGGAGGAAGTTGCTACTGAGTTTATCTAGTTCTATAAAGGGTTACTTAGCTCCTCTACCTCTGTTCACTACCTTGACCAATCAGTGATGACGTATGGGCCCTTCTTAACTGAAGAGGCTTAGGAAGATTTGGTGGCTCTAATTCAGGAGGAGGAGATAAAAATGGCTTTGTGGGATATTGGCAATGATAAAGCACCTGATTTGGATGGATACTCTTTTGCCTTCTTCAAATCACAATGGGCAATAGTTAGGCCAAACCTCAATGAAGCAGTGAAAGATTTTTTTGTTTCAGGCAGATTATTGACATAATTGAATCATACCATCCTGTGCTTAATACCGAAGAAAAAGGCTGATAGAACAGTTTCTGATTTCATACCTATTACATGCATGAATGTGACTTATAAGGTGATTTCCAAGATCTTGTCCAACCGTATGACTGCAGTTGTGGGGACTTTGGTAGATGCAACTCAAGCAGCTTTTATTTTGGGGAGATCTATGCACGATAATATTTTTTAGCACAAGAATTGGTGAGGGGTTATATCAGAAAACGTATTTCCCCTAGATGTATTATTAAAGTTGATCTTACTAAAGCTTATGACACAGTTGAGTGGCCTCTTCTGGAAGAAATGCTAAAAGGTTTGGGTTTTCCTTCCCTATTCATCTGTTAGATCATGGAATGCATTTCCACTACTTCTTTTTCGATTTCAATAAATGGCTCACTTTATGGTATGTTTTGGGGCAAAAGATGATTATGTCAGGGGCATCCTATGTCTCTAATACTTTTTCTATTATGTTTGGAATACTTTTCTAAATTACTCAAGATGAGAACAGATAATTCTCTCTTTAATTTCCATCCTAAGTGTCGAAATTACTCATTTTGCCGTTGTGGATGATCTTATGCTCTTTTCATGAGGGTACTATGACTCTGTACACATACTTATGTCTTCTTTAGCTGAATTGGGTCGAGTTGCGATATTAAGGGTAAACCCCTCCAAATCCAATGTGTATCTTGCAGGTGTGTTTGGATGGGAGAAAGAAAATATTCTCCAGATGGTGGAATGCTCATTAGGTGAGTTCCCAATTCGATACCTAGGGATACCTTTGGTTCTTATGAAGGTATCTATTGCTCAATTTTCTATTCTTTTTAAAACCATGGAATCATTCCTAACTGATTGGAGTGGGAAGTCGTTATCTTATACTGAAAGAATTGAGTTGATAAACTCTGTTATCTAAGGAGTTCTCTCATTTTGGTTTCAGGCATTTCCTATTCTTATTACAATCCTGGAGAGGTTAACTTCTATGTGTAGAATGTTCATGTGGGGAGAAAACATTTTCGGGTAGCATGGGATAACATATGTGTCCCTAAAGAAGATAGTGGTTTGGGACTGAAAAATTGCAAATTATGGAATTTGGCTCTCCTTTCAAAGGTGCTATGGAATATCCATGCTAAAACAGATTCTCTTTGGGTTAGATGGATTCATGAGATATATTTAAAGGGCACAGCTGTGTGGGATTGGATACCATAAGCTAAGATTCTGCTCTTATGAAGAAGATAGCAATGATTCGTGATATTTTGGTGGAAAAAATGGGAGGCCATGGATAGGTGGAAAATGGGTTACAACAGTTTTGCATGAATGGGAATCTCTCTTCACAGAAGATATATGAATTGATTCAAACAAAACACCGGATAAGTCTTTGGATGTCGTTTATTACAGTATATTCCACCTAAATTCTCTATCATAGTGTGGCTTAGCCTTCTTAATAGGCTAGCAAATAAAGATAATTTATGCTTTTTGGATATTGATAGAACTTTTATTTTATGTAAGGTGGATCCGAAATCAGTGGAGCATCTTTTCTTCAAGTGCTTGTATACTAATGAAGTTTGGCATGGTATCCGTGACTGGCTAGGAATGACTCAACATATGACTACTCTACATAGTGCTATCAAAGGTATTAGGCGAGATTACATAAGAGCACAGTTGAGAAGAAAAACAACTAAATTGACTGTTATTTACACTATGTATATTATTTGGAAGATAAGAAATACAGTTCAGTTATACTTTGCTTCTTTTACGAGCTATGATGTAATAGTCAAGATCAAGAGTTTAGCTTATAAGATTTTGTATAGAATGTATCCCCCTTATATGATTACTTTTTGAATTGGTTGGCTATTTTGAGGTCTTGGGTGAAAGGTTAGGGAATGGCCTAATGATCAAGTGCTGGTTATGATGTAGCTATTGAGAAGATCTTTGACCCCTTGATGGCTAATGGCATATTGGGTGTATTGGGGTTCCTCAACTATTCTAGGAACATCTTATAAATAACCTCCTTTTGGATGTAATGGGGTTTGGGGCTGCAGGTGAGGTAGTTAGGTTGGGTCCCAAGCTTGGAAACCTTCTGTTGCAGTGATCATGCATGAAAGTTGGTTGAACCTTGTTTAATTGACTTCCTTTGTTCTTTCCTTATGAAAAAGGGGAACTGTTGATTTTTTTCTTGAGCTGTGCTTTGGAATATAGAAGATCATTAACTCACCACGAGTCCTTGAGCTGTCTTGATGAAGAGGAGGGATATAGCCTTTAGTGTACAACTGTTGGAGCCTTCGGGTGGGGTAGCTATAGTGACTTCCTATTACCATTTGTGATTGGTGCAAAGGAGTTGTAAGTGATGCCTTATACACTATTCCAGTCGAGGGTACTGTCACCAAGGAGGACAATGAGGACGTCGACGAGGTCTCTTCATGGCCGAAGACTGAGCTTTGAGACCTTTATAAAGGCTGAGGGGGTGTTGTGTGTTACTGCTGTGGAGCTTTACTTCCAGTTCTCAGTTGATGGAACTATTCTTTAAGTACAGAAGTGATCTGTGATTGTTGGAGACAAAGGGCTTGGTTGCATCTCTCTTACTCTCTTGAACTTGGCATGGTCGAGATGAGCTATATCGGCTATTCCCAGTAGTTGTTCACACTGGATGATTAGCTCCCCACCTGGATGAATGATCTATTATGGTTTCATTTTTGCTGATGGCTGTGACTATTTCCGAATGGAAGATGTAGCTGGTGGTGTCACTGGAAGTATTGTTCATGGCCAGACACATTGTTTATGTCTGGCAACAAAACTCATATCGATAGTAGTGTTCATGTTAGAGTGCACTGATCATCAGAGGACTTGTTCATGGCTGGCAGCGCTGTTACTAGCTGGTTGCACTTTGGAAGCACTGTTCATGTCACAAATCACTGTTCATGGCTGCAAGCACTATTCATACTAGATACTGTTCATCACCGATAACACTATTCATTGCCGAAAACACTTTTCAAAGCTGAAAACACAGTTCATTTTTAATAGATGAATACAATAATTCTAGTAGGAGCTTTGGTTGCTAGTGCTTTTATTATCATTTTGGAAGCATATGCTTTGCCGGAATCACTATTCACTACCGCCGCTATTGCTGTTAACCGCCGTACTTACTATTCATCACTAGTAGCTGAATAAAAAACTACCTGGCGGAGCTTCGCCTAGTAGTAGATTATTCAACTCTTATTTTTTAATGGATTTTTATGTAATTTTTATAGTATTTTTTGTTAGATTGGAGACGTTACTTGACTAGCCTCCTTTTGGATGTACTAGGGTATGTGGTTAACTTTCCTTAGATGTATTGAGTAGGAGGTTGAAACTGCTGTAAGTCTAGGACTCAAATTTTTGATTGTATTATGGGTCAAGGTCTACCCCTAAAGACCGTGCACATACTCATTTTTGGTATAATACATTTACATTTTACCAAAAAAAGAAAGAGCTATCAGAGGAAGCAAAGGAAAGGGGCTTCATTACAACTGGAAAAATCAGCATTAAGGAGCTCACCTAGGCAGCAACCGATGGGTAATGTAGATGGCGATGAAAAGCAGACAACCCTAAATAAGGTTGGCAATAAGGGGAAAGACGTATCAACTCTTTCTGATAAAACTATACCAGATGGAACTAAAATACAAGAAATGTGTGGCAGATCTACCTCTGGTACTAGTACGACTCCTTTTGAGGCAAATGCTCCCGTGAATACCAAGTCTGCAAAAGTTGACAATGGAGGGGCTGTTAGACAGGAAAAGGAGAGAGGTAAAGAGGCTGTTGCAAAAACTAAAAAAGTAGGAGGAGGTCAGACCTCCTCTCATGAGCCATAAATATCTTTTGTTGGAATGTTCGAGGCCTTAATAAGGCCTCAAGACAAGTTAGTGTTGGTAAGTTGATTAACCAACACAAGTGCAAATTTGCATGTTTTTTAGAAACTAAATTATCTTTGGAGAGGTTGCTTCTGTTGATGGGAAATCAGTTTTTGGGTTGGAATTATTGTCATAATTTTGATCATATAGCTGGTGGGAGAATGGTGGTAATATGGAATCCACATTTTATCCACTGTCAAATGGAAATCATTGAAGAACAATTTATCCATTGTAAAGTATTGGCCTTACTACTCAACTCTTATACACTCTTTCATTTGTTTATGTTCTGTACAGTGTTTCTAAACGAAGTGAATTATGGCAAGGATTGATGGGAATAGGGTCAAAAATTAATATGCCTTAGAGTATCTTGGGTGATTTCAGCTATGTTTATGCTGCTAGGGAATAAATGGGTTGTAATCCACCTTCTGCCTATATATTAAAGGATCTATTAGATTTTCAGGTATCCTTTGGACTAGATGATGCTCCTTCATCAGGGGAGTTCTATACTTGGCACAATAACCATCTTTAGGCTAATCTGGACCTAGTGCTTCTAAATTCTGGTTGGAGCTCTGCAGGGCTGGGATGTTCGGCCAATTTTCTCAATATGTCACCTGATTCTGACCATTGCCCTTTAGTGGTGGTTTGTAATAAGCTAGAATCTCAGGGCAGAAAACCTTTCAAATTCTTTAACATGTGGGTCCAACACCCCTTGTTTCAAGATATTCTTTGTAGATGTTGGGAGATGCAAGTGGAGGGAACAAAATAGTATAACCTTTGTCAGAAATTGAAGGCTCTCAAACATCCACTGAAATTACTTAATGTTGAAGAATATGAACACATTTCTACTAAGGCTAAAAGGGCAATAGATGAATTCCAACATGAATACAAATTTTCCTTAAGCAGGCCCAAGGATGATGTCCTACTCCAAGATGTAGTTGAGAAGAGAAAGAAAGCTGAATTCTTATTAGATACCGAGAAAAAATTCTTTCAACAAAAAACAAAATGTAATCATCTCATTGAAGCTGATAAGAGTATGAAATATTTTCATTCAATGGTTCGAAAAAGAGGGATATAAAATGCAATAACTCATCTTCTTAAGGAGGATAGGTCTCGGACCCACTCTTTAGAGGAAGTTACAAATGAATTCCTCAGGTTTTATAAAGAGTTACTAGGCTCTTCTTCCACTGTTCACTGCATAGATCTGTCTGTGGTAGGTAGGGGATCGTGTCTTGATGATGAAGCACAAGAAGGACTACTAGAACCTATTCAAGATGAGGAAATAAAAATTGCACTATAGGATATAGGCAATGATACAGCGCCTGGACCGGATGGTTACTCTTTAACTTTTTTAAATCACAGTGGGCAGTAGTTGGACAAGACCTTCGTGTAGCAGTGAGGGAGTTCTTTGATTTGGGTAGATTGTTAAAACAATTAAACCATACCATTCTTTGCTTAATTCTGAAAAAGAAGGCTGATAAGTAATTTTTTGATTTCCAGCCCATTGTATGCATGAATGTGGTTTATAAAGTGATATCAAAAATTCAGTCCAGTCGAATAAATGTAGTGGTGGGCAAAGTAGTGGATAAAGCTCAAGCAGCCTTTATTCTTGGTCAATATATGCAAGATAATATCTTTTTGGCACAAGAATTGGTGAGGGGTTATACTAGAAAACGTATTTTGCCTAGGTGTATGCTCAAAGTGGATCTTGCTAAGGCTTATGACACTATTAAATGGGGTTTTCTTAAGGAAATATTGAAAGGGTTAGGTTTTCCTCATCTCTTCATATCTTGGATCATGGAGTGTGTTTCCACTACTTCATTCTCTATTTCGATTAATGGGTCTCTTCATGGTATGTTCAAAGGCAAAAGGGGATTACGTTAAGGGGACCCTACGTCTCCCATCCTATTTCTCTTTTATTTGGAAAACTTTTCTAGATTGGTCAAGGTGAGAATTGCTTCTTCCTCCTTCAATTTCCATCCCAAATGTCAGCAGCTTTTTATTACTCATTTCGCTTTTACGGATGACCTTATGTTATTCTCCCGTGGGGACTATAATTCCATACACCTCCTTATGACTACTTTGGCTAAAATAGGTTGAGTTACAGGTTTGAGAGTAAATCCCTCCAAATCTAATGTGTATCTAGTAGGTGGGGGAGGTTGGGAATGAGATAACATTCTCTAAATAGTGGAGTTTCCATTAAAGGAGTTCCCCATTCGTTACCTAGGGATTATCCTTTGGTTCCCATAAAGGTATCTGTGGCACAATTTTCTGCCCTCATTGAATCGGTGGAGGCTTTCATTAATGATTGGAATGGGAAGACTTTGTCTTTTAATTGATCAACTTTATTATTCAAGGTGTTCTCTTAACATTTGCTATTCCTACCACTAAATTGGAAAGGATAAATTATATGTGCAGGATATTCTTGTGGGGCGGAAAACATTTTTAGGTGGCTTGGGATACCATTTGTGTACCAAAAGAGGAGGGTGGTTTGGGATTAAAAAATGGTAAATGGTGGAATTTGGCTCTCCTCTCAAATGTTTTATGGAATATTCACTCTAAAGCAGATTCTCTTTGGGTTAGGTGGATACATAAGGTTTATTTAAAGGGTACTACAGTGTGGGATTAGGAGCCTAACAGTCGAGATTCTGCCCTTATGAAAAAACTAACTTTGCTTTGAGACCTTTTGGTAAGGAAAATGGCAGGCCATGGGCAGGTGGAAATTAGGCTTCAACAATTTTGTATGAATGGGCTGCTCTCTTTATAGAAAATTTATGACTTGATTTAGATGAGACACAAGATTAAGCCATGGATGTCGTTTATTTGGAAGCAATACATCCAGCATAAATTCTTCTTTATAGCTTAGCTTAGCCTTCATAATAGGCTCCCAACTAAAGACAAGCTGCTCTTTTTGGATATTGATAGAACTTGTATTTTGTGTAACGTTGATAGGAAATAGTGGAGCACCTTTATTTTAACTGTTTGTTTGTCAAAGATGTTTGGCAAGGTATTCGGGATTGGTTAGGTATGACTTGGCCTATGACCACACTACATAGTGCAATCAAAAGGATTTGGAGATGTTACACAAGAGCACGTCTGAGAAGCAAAGTAGTTAAATTGGCTATTATTTGCACTGTGTATATAATTTGGAGGATTAGAAAAGCAGTCCAATTAGACTCTGCTTCTTTTCCTAAAATGATTTCTTTTTGATGTATGTGGACACTTATAGAATAACACTTTCTTGGATGTATTGGGGGCTTTCGGCAGTACTAGGGGAGAGGAGGTGTTCAATGCTTGTTAGTGCTTGGGTCTATGGTGGACAGAGATGGACGACCTCAGTGATGTTGTGATACTTGATGGAAGAAGCCTTTCTCCAGAGATGCTACTCACGATTTACATGCATGGAGGTAATGCTACTGTTCCCTGGTTACTGTTCATGGAAAATGGTGCAATCATGGCAGCCAAATGGTGTGAGCTTTGCTGAGCTATCTTGGCGATGTGCTAGAAGACAATATAACTACTTCGGCTGGTAATTTTGTCTTGATGGAGGAAGCCTTTTCTCTGGAATCGTTGACCAAGCCTTAAATGCATGGGGATACTATTTTCGATTGTGTGTACTGTTCACTGAGTACTATTCACTATGGGCACTGTTCACCGCTGGACACTGTTTCGTCGGCCACTGTTCACCGCTGAAAACACTGTTCAATGCTGAAAACACTATTCATGGTAGTAGCTAACTTCTACTTGCTTTGCATGCCTAGCCGCACTTTGGTTGTTTTCCTAGTAGAAGATGACATCTTGATGATTATGGAAAAGTTGCATAACTAGCCTTATTTTGGATGTATTGGGGTAGTTTGTTTATTTTCTTTGGATGTATTAGGGATGTGGGTGTACTTGCTCCCACTTATATGATCCTTTAGATGAGTGGGGATTGGTTATTGGGGCCTCACCCTGCCCCGATCATCCTTCCTTTTTTGATTTTTGTACTACTGATTGTATTTTGTAGGAGAAGATGTTTGCATATTAAGGGTCAGGGTATGACCCATAGGACTATGTAAATTCTCAATTTTGGTATAATACATTTATATTTTACCCAAAAAAATAATAAAGAGCTATCAATGTGTGCGTCTTAAGTTGCTCTCTCATGGCTAGGTAATTTTCTCCAGAATCTTCCCTAGGTTTCGCATACATTTGGATCAGCTCATTTCTTCGTTGTTCATTTACTCCTTTGATTGTTCTTGTCACCATATTGTTTACTGGGTGGGATTCTTGGCCAATAAGATTCATTTTGGGGTTGGAATTTGTCTTTGATTGGTTGAATCTTTTTGCCGAGGCATAAGGAGACGT
>JANIIA010032787.1:0-12306 GCA_027478495.1 Erythroxylum alaternifolium
CATGAATGCATGTACAGTCATTTTTCATGTGCAAAAATCACTGTTCACGTGTATATATATATTATATAATGCATGAGAATGAGATGTGTTTTCCTAATTTCTCTGATTGATCTCACGTGTACCAGTTTCTGTGGTTCAACCCTTTGTATGGAAACGGGATGTTACATAGGTTGCCTCCCATGTAATGCTTCTTTTATCGTCTGTAGCTTGACTCACCTTTTTGCGTAAGGCAGTTCAAATGATTGGTACGGTAGCAGTGCCAAAGTTGATCTCTAACCCTGTATATGAGCCAACCTGATATGGACTCCATGTTCCTTATTGTTTTCCTTCCCACGCCTTCTCCTACACCATCGTTTCTTCTTAGATGCATTCCCAAGGTCTTCAATATCTTCCCATGCTACTTGGAGTGCTTATTCCTTGATATCCATTAGGGGTAAAGGAGGATGATAGTCTTTCTTAGATACCATGAAAGTCAATTTCTTCTTCTAACTCTCAATGTTAACTTACCCCATTCCACTTCAATTAACTAATGAGAAGTAGCTAGGAATGGTCTCCCAAGAACCATTGGTGTTTCTGCATCTTCTCCAATATCCAGTATATAGAAATCCATGGGGAAGAAAAAATTATCAATCCATGTTTGCACGTTCTTGATGATCCCCTTCGACTGATGCGTTATTTTGTTGGCTATTTTCACTAATATTTTGGTGGTTTCTAGCTCTGTTAAGCCCAACTTTTGACTAAACATATAGGGCATCATATTGATACCTGCTCCAAATCTGCAAATGCCCTAACTATCTCGATCTTATTTATATTACATGAAATGAAAAGATCCCTTGGGTCTTCTTTCTTTTGTGCTATATATGGACTTCCTTCTGGTATGTGCTCAATGACCTCTTTCTTTACTAGTTCCTTTAACATGAGCTTTGTTTGAAGTTGATTTGTTATATCCATCATCTTGCTTAGCTCAACCTCCTTATAAGTCCTCACCATTCAATTTAAAGATAACTTCTACTGAGGAAAATATCTGATATGGAAGCCCAAGTTGAAGTTCCCTGATCAGCTCGCTTACTAGTTCTCTCGGAAGGACTTCTAAGACTGTTTCTCCTTCTCTCTTGACTCCATCTTTTTACTCATGTTCACTTTCCTTTTTCTCTATCCGAGTGAGGGCCATAATTCTTTCCTTCGAGTTGACCTTGGTGTTGCTCAATATGCTAATTGTATTTCTCGAAGATAAAGTGTTAGCGAGTTGACCTATTTGAACCTCTAAGTTATGCATTGATGAGGCATGATTCTTCATAATTTGGTCGAATTTTGCTTCCATCCTCTTATGACCCTCCTCCTGGCTTGTAAACATCCTCTTCTGATTCTCCTCTTAAGCTACCAATTTGGACCCTAACACTTCCATCATCTTATCTATTTTACTTTCCATCGCTCTAATTCGATCTTGCTGGAATCTTACAGTTCTTATGGTCTCGCTTGGCCACCTGCAATGTTATTACTCTAAGAGAAATTTAGATGGTTTATCCATCCCAAAATTGGAGTATGGGTTATTACCTCACTACGGCTGGCCCATGTAACTTACCTATTTAGTACCACCAGTTTCCAATAGGAAACACTTGGTAGAGCTATGGTTGCTCTGCCTGCACAGCATGCATTAAACTTAGATGTTGTTTAGATGCTTCGTAAGAGCCGTGATCTAAGCTTGCAAACTAGTAACAGAGTCAATGGATATTATAGCTTTTTGTTCTTTCTGCCACTATCGCTTCACATTCAAGTTGTTGCTTGCCAACTCTTCCAAAAGATCTTAAGCTGCATCTACTGTCTTCCTTATTAATGAACCTCCAGTTGCTGTACAAATGGTTCCTCTAATGCTCGGATTCACTCCATTGTAGAATGTCTCAATTAAGAACTCTCTTGGAAGGATGTGATGTGGATAGCTTCTTTGCAATTCTTTAAATCTCTTCCAAGCCTTATAGAGGGATTCCCCGTCGTTCTGCTAGAAATTTGTAATCTCTTTGATAATCCTCGTGGTCTTCGTTAACGAAAAATACTTGGTGAGGAATGCTTTTGCAAGTTACTGCTAAGTTGTAATCTGTCCTCAATTTAGCAAGTTGTACTATGCTTTAGCTCTATCTTTCAACGTAAATTTTAAATTGTTTGCCCTTCTTAACTCTCTTTTGTGTCTCTTAATGTCGGGAAATTTGTCTTCACTAACTTCTTTCTTCCTCGCGTGCTCTTTATGTTCATGCACCTGCAAATACATAAGGAAAAGTATCAAAATTCTTAAATTAAAGTAATCTAAATTAACCAAGATGCTAAACAATTAATCCTTGCCCATGTCTCGAAAAACCTGTTGATGGTAAAAACAATCTGCTCATTTTACGCTCAAAAAATGCAAGTTAACGGGTTGTGACTTGTAGTTAAAAAGAGTAGATATCGATCCTACAGGGATTGATGCCCAGACACCACTTAATTTAGACAAAAATTTGTTTAAAAAATGAAATTGTTTAATACAAATAATATGGAAAATTAAATTAAAATTAGAAGACTAACACAAAGCAATAGATAATACCAAATTGCAGAAAAATCGGAATTCAAGAACTTAAAGACTAAAGATTATTTTTTCCCTATTTTGTCTCCCTCCTATTTTATTAATCAAATTTTGTCTCACCTAAGATTTTTGAATGTATTAGTTACCCTCTCTCAAGGTATAATTAATTGTCTGAGAAATAATTGAATGAATTTACCGATTCAACTAGTTATTAAACTATCCTATGGGTGATCAATTGAATTTGCTGAGATCTCTCTTCTAATGAATCAATTGATGTGATGATTATAGGTCTATAGGTTGCCAACTCTCGTTATACAGTCCTACACAATTAATCTTACTCACTCTCTCGATTTTTTGCAAGATAACGAATAAAATCAACAATGATCAAAGGCACATTCATTTAATTCAATAAAATAGGAATTCTAACAAAATAGTTCAAAAGCAATCTCTAAAATTAAATCAGCCACTCATGGTCTCCATAACATCATCAACATTCAAATAAACCATTTTACAAAGAATTGAAGAAGGAAAATTAACAGAAAATTGAATAATTAAAATCCGTCTCTTCTTTTCTAAAATCTAGAAATTTTGGTGTTGATGTGTTATTTTCCCTAATCTTGATGATGATCCTTGACTTTAATCCTTCCTCAAGGCTCCAAACTTGTGTTCTTCACTCAAGGATAGTGTTTCTACAGAAGGCTTTCATCTCTCCTTTGATGATGGAGGCTTAATTATGCTTTAATAGTCCAAAAATCTTAAGATTAATGAAGCCCCGCATAATTTATCAGATTATAATTCCCACCATCGTGGGAGTTAGCATGATTCCCACGATCGTGGGAATTTGCAACAGATAGATTTTTCTTGTCTTCTCCTTTTTGATCTCTAGCTCAATCTTCAAGTTGCTCCATCTTCATTCCTATATAAAAATAGTCAATCTTACCCTAAATTAACATCAAACATAAAAGAATAACAATGGAAATCAAACTAAATGAAAACAACCAAAATGAATACTAAATTACAACAATTATCAACAATTATGTAAGAAAACACATGCCAATTACTTAGAAAAACATAGCCTAACACACAACTATTAATAGTCTGAAGAGAGTTGTACGTTAGGATGATCAAAATATGCTTGATCATTTTTAGGCCAAGATTGAACAAAGAACCACCTTACATATATTCGACAGTTTAAACATTTTCGATCACTTGTTTTAATTTATTTTCAATATTTTGCTCTTACTTTATTTTCTAAATTGCTAAAAATTTTAAAAACCACCCTTTTATATTTTCCTTACATCAATTAATTTTTTTACAAAAATTAACCGAACATTCCCTGTAGATTCGATCTCGACTCACCACAACTACAAGTTCTGGTGTACAGAGTTAGATAAAATTTGTGGTGCACTTAACCCACACTATCACAATAGTAGATGATAATATGTTTAACCATATTAGTGGGGACGCAAATGTTTAGGCACTTTAGAAAAAATTGAAGCAATTGTATGAAAAGAGGATATAGATTGACAAACTATTTTTGATAAAGTAGATGATGGCCTTGGGATACAAGGATGGAGATTCAATCATAAACCACTTGAACAGCTTCCAAGGGATCTTTAATCAACTCTCTTCTATAAGAGTCAATTTTGATGAAGAAGTTTAAGGTTTGTATTTGCAGCAATCTACTGGCACGGGGCAGATCTAGAACATCCATCGGACATTGGCAGACATATCATGTGACAGGGGCATGTTAGAGTAGTCACATTCACTTATTATGACATCATTCATAAAAGACAATATATCCAAAAGATTCATTTTTCATTCCATTGATAAAACATAATACACTGTAGCTTTTCATTACATAATCCATTTATAAATATAGTATCAAGAGTTTACTCCCCTTTTTATACAAATTATTCTACATTGAATGAGAACTATACAAAAACTTTCTATCTAAATCATCGATCTATACTGACCAACCTTTGAGCCATTTCTTATTATCCAAAATGCAGTATTAGGTTTTTTCTAATTTGTCTTAGAAGCTAGGTCTCCTTTCTCATACTTGAAAATGAATGTTACAATTTTGATGAGTTCTGCGAACTTAGAGAACAAAATATCATTGATGCACTCACTCATATCAAATCACACAAATGGTTCACAATCCAAATTCACAGACAATTCATAACATCACATAATGAACATCACTTTCCTAATCGTCATATTGAACCAAATATAATTGTGTTCACTTATTTCACATTTCTCATTAAGAATAGTTTAACTAAATCATTTTAATTATTCAAAACATATATATCAAAATGTATATGTAATGAACATGTGTCTCACTTTCAATTATTACGTTGTTATGATTGAGCAATTTTTTTAACCGTTAAGTATCTGTTGTAAATACTGGGTTCATTGATAACTATTTCGGATCTATTGTGGATACCAGGCTAATTATAATACTAAGCCTGTGGCTCTTTCTAAACTTTTCTGGGCTTGAAGCTCTCTCTCGTTGACCACTCTGGTCATAACTTCCTTTATCTGATCATGCATTTCAATGTGATGCATTAATTAACATTATATGCATTCAATCACTTTCATTCATCATGTACAATCACATTCACATTTTCAACGGTCCTATTTCCGGGACTCAACATGTTTGCTGAGAATACTTATTTTGTAACACCCCATTCTCATAGGGTATATTGTCGAATATACCAACTGTATTTGAGAATACACTCTACCAGAGTGGTGTACTAGTACATTCAGCTAAACTCAATACAAATTTTTGTTTTCGAATCACATACATTTTTAGAAAAAAAACATTCCAGCCCATTTTATTTCATAAACATTTCCAATCATCAGTGTCACAAGCCTTATATATATCATCAGAATTTCAATGCTCATTTGGGCCCATTATAAGTACAAAACACTTTGAGTGATTATGTCATTACATTACATAATCATTCCCATACACATTGTACAGTATTTGTTAATACACACTTTAATACAAAATAATGAAATACATATGCAGACGCAAACTGATCCTAACCTCTATCTCTTATTAGACTGTAGTGGTTATACTCCAATTGGTTTAACTGGGTATCTCCTCAACCTAGAAGATAACGTTACAATTTTGGGGTGAGTTTTGTGAACTTAGTGAGCAGACCATCCTCGATGGCTCACTCATATCATATAACACAACAGTTCATGCTTTAAATTCACATACATTTTATGTCATCACATGATGCACATCATTTCACCAATAATCATATAGCATCACATAACACTTTAGTCACTTACTTCACATTCACATTTAGAGCAGTCAAACAGTTCATTTTGATCAATTTAAACATACATATGAATTATATATGCGATGCTCATGAGACACACTTTTAATTGTTATTGTTAGGACCGAGTGCCTGTAATTGTACCGTATCTATTGTGGATACTAGGCTCATTAAAAATTGTTTCCTATCAGTTGGAGATACAGGGCTCATTATACATAGTGAGCTAGAGGCTCTTACAACATTCTCGGCTAAGGTCTTTTTCACTTTCTGAGCTTTAAGCTCTTTTTCGATGACTACTTCGGTCACAACAACCTTTATCTGTTCATGCATTTATGAAATGAAATGCATCACATTTATATATATTTAATCAATCGCTTGTGTTCAATTTCACATTTACATTCACATATATCATTAGACCTTGGTCCAACAATAATGTTGAGACTCACTTATTATGTCAAATTCACATGCAATGAGCACTTCTAATAATATTCAATGTCCGAAATCAACACATTTTTTAGAACATATTAATTCTTTAAATAAATTTAAACAAGACAATCATTTAAAGTAAGATCATCTAGGTAGACTCATATTACGCTCCAGATTAGCATTTGTTTCTATGATCTAGAAACGTCTGGATGCTGACTTTCTATCCTGTGTATCAACATTATGCAATACACACATTGCACACACATTACTAATTACACAATCACATAAACATTTAATTGTACACATGTATATATGTGTAATGTATAATGCATACACAATTTGATTATTCCGGGTATGATTACTTAATTCATATCTCAAGATCATTCATGCTTCATAAGTCATATAAGTCAAATTTGAATTTAGGCTTATACCTCTTTCGTACATGATTATTCTAAGCATCATTCAATCATATATCTATCACATACATGCTTTCCAATCCTTTTTCGAATGTTATAAGACCACAAAATATCCAATTTATGATTCACTTCTACTTAATACACATCATTTTTCTTATTTGAATCACATTAGCCTTCACAGGTTCACTTCCATTCTTATAACATATCCAAAATTTCATATTTGAACACTTGATGTTTAACAATCTTTTCTTAAGTTATAACCTCTATCATCATCCTAAACATATCATTCATTTTATCTTTTATTTCCTCATCAAACTAAGTACATTTCAAGCTCCATTCAAGCCTAAATGCATTATAGGAAAGCATTGATAAGTCAATAATTTATGTATATGATTTTTGAATAAGAAGCATAACTTTCACTGTGGATGTCGGATTAAATTCATTTAAGTATACTTTTAAAGAGAACTCCGAGCCGTACAACTTATATAAAGACTCTAAGGACATATTTTGCCATCTAAAGGGTCAAAATTATACATTTATGTAAATGTCTAGAAAATGTCCACCCACTAGACTGATGTCCCTCCAAATGGACATGAGCAGAGCTGGAACGTTGGAATACCAGAGAATGTCCACCCAACAGACTTGAAGTACCCCCAATGAACATCTAACAGGCATATTCATGTTTAACCCATTCCCAACCATTTTATTCAATATTCCATCCCTTTTAACTATTCCAAATTACATTCAAGACCTCATATGCTTAATCTATCATTTCTACCTTAATTTCTCATCATTTCCCTTTCATTCTTAACTCTATTTTAGCTCAATATCATCCACACACAAATGAAAATCTATGATTGACCATTAACACCAAAAATAGAACATATTAATATACACATTCATCATCAATTTTCTGCACATGTTCAACTTCATTTTTCACCTTCATTTCATTCCTAACTATCACCTTAATTCAACTTATTTCAAGGTACCACTTTACTCCCTCACTTTAGCTCTAAACTCATTTTAATTCATCTCTAAAACAACCAAAGAGATACACATTATATACCAAGAAAACAAAACATGAGCTTCCATTTACAAATCAATTTTCTGCACTTCTTTCTATATCATTTTAGTGCTCTTTCAAATTCATAAGCTTAAGAACAAGACATAATTGCATTCATTTCTTTACCCACATTCCAACATATATAAAAAACCATCTTATGATCATTTATCCTCTAGCTATCATCATATATGCTTCATTCATCAAATTAAGAATAGTAATGCTTTATACTTACTTGTTTAGCTTCAAAGTCTTTAAATCACTCTTAACCCTAGCTTTCCAAGCATCAATCAATCATCATCGTGGAGGTGGTAGGGTTAGGTCTTTTATTGACAAATGAAGAAGACAACAAGATGGAAATAGCAAGAAAAAAAGGTGAGAGCAAGATACAACGTTGATGAAGTTTGGTGAATCAAAATCGTGAAAAAGAAAAGAAGAAATGAAGAAGATGAAGAAAAGAAGCATGTGTTGTAAAATAGGAATGAAAGACAGTAAAATGTTAGTCTTTTATATACAAGAATAGTGTGGGATGAGTGATGAGTGATAGTGAAATTCTTTCATGCAAAAGTAGTCTTAAATTCAACATAGCTAGTAATGCTTCATTTTGCCCCAAATGCAACTCAATCATTTTTTACTTTTTATTGCACTAGATTTGGTAGTCTTAATATCTGAATTTGTGCTATTATGTTATTAGATTTTCAGTTTAATGCATCAGCTACCATACTAGCTTTACCAAGTTAATGCTTATTTACACAATCATAATCTTTTAACAATTCTATTCATTGTCTTAGTTTCACATTTAACTCTTTCATACTCAATAATTTTCCTCAAACTTTAAGGACCTGCATAAATCTGAAATATTTCACCCTACATAAAGTCTCCAAATTTTCAAAGCAATTAATATTGCTGTAACACATTCTAAATCATGTACCGAATAATTCAATTCATTGGAAATTAATTGTCTCAATGCATATAAAATCACTTTATTATGCTGCCTTGGATTTCATCATAATGTTTAGGGTGAAACATCATAATTATATACTACAAAATCTCCAAATCCATATGATATGATTACATCGGTGTTTTTAATTTCTCAAAATTCTTTTTACATTCTTTAGTCCATCTGAATAACACATTTTTCCTTAGAAGTCTTGTCTAAAGGCAAGATCAGTAAAAAGCCCTCAACAGCCTCTAGTACTATCCAATATCCAACTAATTCTAGAAAACTCCAGATCTCGTATATATATTCCTCAGAGTTTCTCACTTCTTTATTACCTCTATTTTCTTTGGGTTTCCCAACATGCCATGTTCAAGTACTATATAACCCAACATATTACTTGATCAAACTAAAATTCACCTTTATTGAATTTGGCATATAATTGTTTCCCCTTCATGATATGTAAGATTTACCTTAAGTATTCAAAATATTTTTTCAACTTTTTGAATATGCTCCATTGTCATCTTATGATCACAGTCATTAATTGGTCTAAGCAAGGTTGGAACACTTTATTCATTATATCATGAATCCTGTCGGGGAAATTTGTTAGCCCAAATAGATAATACCAAGACTCAATGCACCCATATCTGGTCCTTGAAATTCTTAAATATCCAGTTCCTCATATAAGGTAACATTATCTCATGTTTTTCATAGTCTCCCGATCAATTTATTTTCTCAAATGACTTTCTCCTCTCATTTGATTTCCTCTAATTTCTCATTGACTTATTCTAATGTTTGTTCATTCATACTAGATTCTCCATACTTTTCAATTTATTTACAATCTTAACTTCCTGAGTTAGTAACATATTCATCAAATCTAACTTATATCTCCTGAACATATTAGCACAGAAAATAGTGTGGACCTAAGTTGTTCTGACATTAGCAATAGTGTTAACTCAAATTCAATAATTCAATCACGTAGTTAGATACTTTACATTAAACAAAGTGCATGCACTCTTAGTAGCATATTCGACTTCCTCTGCCTGAGTCTGAGTTAGAAATGGGACTCTAATATTCACTTCTAATTTGTTCTATTGTCATTCATTCTTAAAAGTAAACCATTTGGTCTACTTAACCTAATTATACGAAATTCTCTACCAAAAGAAAATTTCTTTTCTCAATCATCTATACTCTCTACATACTCTTTATCAATCAACTATATTCATTATTGCTTTTCAACCTTTCCTAATACCTCAATAAGATCAATTACTATCATACCTTATATGATTTGAAGATTATTTATAATGAAGCTCAGTGAAATAGGAGACATATTCATTTACTCTCATACTTTGATCTGGATTAACAAAATCATTACATCTTATCTAGAGATGTATTTTTGAAAAGTCACCAATGAACTCCTCATACTAATGGTACTTCAATCTCAATCGATTCTGAATTACATTTCTCCCTTTGTGCCTACCCACAATCGTGGTAAACCTTCCTATGATCGTGATAGAAGGTCGTGGAACTGGCCACTATCTTGGTGACTCTATCACGATTATGACAGAACTAATTAATCTTGGCCATGATCGTGGGGACTATGCCACAATCGTTCCCTGCTTCTTTTCATTCCTTGTTCTTCTAGTCCATCATACATAGCAACATCATTTATATCCACAATTGATCATTATAAATGCTTTCATGCGCGATGGGGATTAAAACTTAACAGCATTTGATAAGTTATGAATCACTTTTTATTTGATATCAACGTATATGATACATAGGTACTTAATAATATCACTTGTCAAGGTGATCACATTATCGTATATGTATTCATAATAACAATTCAACTTAACCTTTAAAACTTCTATATATGTTGTTATCATTCATCTCATCTTCTAGTTATCCTTTATTACATCTTACGTACATACATTCTCAATCAATTCAAAATTTTACAATTATAATCATCGTGAAGTTCTAATCTCAATTCCACTGACTTGTTCTTATGCTAAATTATAACTCTTATCACATTAATCAAGTAACCATTTCGATTTCAAGTTACACCCCTCAATATGACAGTAAAATTTTGTTCTCTTTCACTTTGTTAATACACTTTAAATTATCATTTCTACTTGTATCCCTATTTTCCTCAATCAATCCATAATGATGCATTCACTTCTATATCACCTTCAAGGATATATTACCACAGTACAATATTGATATCATATTCAATAATACATACACCAATAATAATGCATTGAATCTTTGTCTATCATATCAAACCATATACTATTTCTCATTTCTAGATATTCACAGACTTTCATTTTCTCATATTATGATAAATCATCATTCGTTTTACTATTTCTATTAGCTCAAACTCTGTACAAATGCTCATGAGTGGGACTCATGTAAATACGATTAAGACTGGGGATTAGTTGCTATTGCCTGCTATGACATATCTAAAACGCCTGTACCTTGACACATAGTTTGAAAAATGCCCATGTAAGACACTAAGCCTGGGCTCTGAGACGAAGCATTGTAACACCCCACTCTCATAAGGCATATCCCTAAACATACCCACAGTATTCAAGAATACACTCTACAAGTGTTGTGTACTACGACAGTTAGTCAAACTCAATACAAATTTTTTTTTCACATCACATGCATTTTTAAAAACAAAAATCATTTCAGCCCTTTTTATTTCATAAGCATTTCTAATCATCAGTGTTACAAATCATATACATATCATCAAAATTTTAGTGCTCGTTTAGGCCCATTTCAAATACAAAACACTTTTAGTCATAATGTCATTACATTACAGGATCATTCTCATACACATTGTATAGTACTTGTGAATACACACTTTAATACAAAATAATGAACTACATATGCAGACGTAAATTGATCTAAACCTTTATCTGTTATCTAAATGTAGTGGTTATACTCCAATTGGTTTAACTAGGTATCCCCTGAACCTGGAAGACAACACTACAATTTTGAGGTGAGTTTTGCGAACTTAGTGAGCAGACCATCTTAGATGGCTCACTCATATCACATAACACAGCAGTTTATGCTTTAAACATGTCATCATATAGTGCAAATCATTTCACCATCTCATCATATAGTACACATCATTTCAACAATAATCATATAGCATCAAATAACACGTTGATCACTTATTTCACATTCATATTCAGAGCAGTGAAACAGTTCATTTCGATCATTTAAAACATACATATGAATTATATATGCAATGGTCATAAGACTCACTTTTAATTGTTATTGTTGTGACTAAGTGCCTGTAACTGTTCCGTATCAATTGAGGATACTGGGCTCATTTATAATTGTCGTTTATCTGTTGGGGATATAGGGACCATTATACATAGTGACCCAGAGGCTTTTACCACATTCTGAGGTTTAAGCTCCTTTTTAGTGGCTACTTCGGTCACAACAGCCTTTATCTATTCATATATTCATATTGTAACACCCCAACTCCCGCTGAACCCGAACCCGATATCGACAGTGATACCCGAATTCGTGCCCCGCGATGGTGGCGTGTCACATCACTTAACACATCACTAAACACTTTGCAAAAGTCGGTATAAATTTTTTTTAAAACACTTTTA